>CAJNIZ010043310.1:32990-44248 GCA_905231905.1 Symbiodinium pilosum
TGCTCTAGGAACACGAACGTTATTAGGGTTCGGGCATGGATGCTCCAGTGACCGTATGGGTTTGGGCATGGATGCTCCATGGACCGTATGCTCTTGGAACACGAACGTTATTATGGTTTGGTCATGGATGCTCCATGGACCGTATGCCCTTAGAACACGAACGTTATTAGGGTTTGGGCATGGATGCTCCAGTGACCGTATGGGTTTGGGCATGGATGCTCATTGGACCGTATGCTCTTGGAACACGAACGTTATTATGGTTTGGGCATGGATGCTCCAGTGACCGTATGCTCTTGGAACACGAACGTTATTAGGGTTTGGGCATGGATGCTCCAGTGACCGTATGGGTTTGGGCATGGATGCTCCATGGACCGTATGCTCTTGGAACACGGATGCGACACGTCCCACGGCACCGAGTGGGCGTGACACCTACTACTAGTACTACTACTACAACAACTACTACTTCAATAAGTTACAGAAAGCGAGAACCCACGGAGCCAGAAATCGAAGAAGCCAGAAAGCCAAGAAGCCACCAGAAAGAAGGCAGAAGTCAAGTAAGCGATAAAAATGATGGAAAACGAGGAAGATCATGAAGAATGAATGATGGAAATGATAGAAAGATAGTGAAAACTCATGAGCAACGATTGAAAATAAAAGAAACATGACGAAACATCATGAAAATGACAAAAACTCAAGATGATAGAAACAAAAAACGCCCAAAATTCGAACACGCTCCACGCCAGGGCCACCCTTAAAAAAGTCGAAGAACAGGAAAATGACCAACAAATAAGCCTTACCTTCTTTGGGCTTCGAAATTTGTTTCGAGGTTTGTGCCATGGTTCTACGTAGAACCTATAAGGGGAGCATTCGAAATGAACAAAGAATCGACACTTGTATGAACTTTGTACTTTGTACCACTAGTGTAAGGTTGGGAGGACGAATGCAACCTAAGCCATCTGCCTTTAATCTTTCTATGGGGACCTGGGGCGGCTGGGACCTGCGAGACCCTACACCTACAACCCCTGCATCAATGACGAATAGCTAACACCCGGAGCTTGCCTGGTAGGTCGTGTTGGGGCTGCACGATGAGGCTGTGACGGACCGCGTTTCCTCACCCCAAAACATGAAGGTCAGTCCACACCATCGTGCAACACTACAAATGCTTCAGATTGTTGACAAAGGTAGCGGCTGCTTAGTAGTAGTTGTCGTAGCAGCAGCAGCAGTAGTAGCAGCAGCAGGAGTAATAGTAGTAGCAGTCAAAGTAGTAGTAGTAGTAGTAGTAGTAATAGTAATACTAATGCTAATACTCGTGGGATTAACAATAGTAGGAGTAGGCGTAAGCGTAAAGTGGCAGGAGTCTTGACAGGAGTAGGAATAGACGTAAGTTTTGTCCCCAAATAAAGCCGACCCACGCGATTCTTCTTCCGTAAAAATGACTCACCTCCCTTTCAAAGTAGTCTTGTAGACCATCCTGCGTCCGAGCTAGGCGCGCCCTATGTCGGTCAAAAACCGCGCTCTTGCTCAGAGCATCCTAAATTTTCGTCGATTTTGCTTCAAACAATTATTGAAATAGCATTTTGCGTAGAGCGTTTGGAAAATTCTGATGACGTTTGATCAAAAATTGCGCTCTCGTGCGGAGCATCCTTTGAATAAACTTGTGCTGGCATGCGGAGCATCCTCGAAGCTTCAACAACTTTTTGCGCTCCCGTGCGGAGCATCCTCAAAATTCGGTCGATGTTTCATTGCATATGTCTGAATCTGCATACGCACATACATACAGACATACGTACATACATACGTACATACATACATACAGATATACATACATACATACACATACATACGCACATGTGTGTGTTTATATATATATATACACACACGCCCGTTCGGTGAGACTGACCCTTCAAATTCTCCTTACGGTTAGACTATTCTGCCTTATGTCAGCGGGGGGTTGGAATGAATTGCCGCCGCACACGCACACAATAAATACAAGTCAGACACACACACACACAGGAACACACGCGCACACACACACACATCATGAACACACACACACACACCTCTTTTTTTTGCAAGGTGGCGGTCGAATCGCACCATGTTTTACAAACGATCCGTTGTTAAGATGTAGTGCGATCCGACGGCCAGCTTTTTTGACTTGCCCTGCTTTTCCAGAGACGGCGGTCGGATCGCACCACATCTTGACAAGCCGAAATGTGGAGCGATCCGACCGCTGCTTTCTTGGGAAGGTGGCGGTCGGATCGCGTCAGTTTTTGGTGACGACAGCGCAAATACCCTTGCTTTGAATCGCTCTTTTCACGGTTGCGGTCTCCAAAGCTCCGCTGCTTCAACGATGTAGGCCAATCGTATATGGCTAGCTACGCTATACTCCCACTGCTCATTCAGCTAAGAAGGGGAGGCTTGAGCCAAATACAATTGACCATACCCCAAAGTGAGAAACACTACCAACGTTGCTTGCCAGTGAGTTAAGGTGTATTCGAAGAGTTTACCACCCCCCACAACGGGTAGCAACATGTTGCGTGAGACGAAAACAGATAAGAAAGCAATTGTTTTGATTTTTGGCGGGGGCGACGAGGGGGGGGCTGGGGCCTGGAGGGCTCAGGGGGGCTGGGGGCAAGAGTCAGGGGGGGGCGAAAGGGGGATCAAGGTTGGGGCTAGGGTCAGGGGATGGGGGGGCGAGGGGGGGCCAGCAGCAAAAAAGCAATTCTTTTGATTTCTGGCGGGGCGAGGAGGGGGGGGCTGGGTCCTGGGGGGGTTAAGGGGGGGCGAGGGTCGGGGGGTGGGAGGGCGACGGGGGGGTCAGGGCAATCGCTCGAACATGCGGGGGGGCGAGTTTTTTTGGTGGGGGTGACGAGTTTTACACTTCCTGGAAGCTCAACCACAAGGGGTCAAAGAAACGGAACTGAAGGAAAAGGTGCGGGAGTGTCGGTCGGCCTTGAGAGAATGGGAAGCCACCTGTGTGAAGAGTGTGCATCATGGGGTCGGTCTTCTCGATTCCGAGCAGTTGCGATGTTTGAAGCTTAAGATTCTTAATTGGCGCGCGCGACCCGACATGGGGAGGTGCAGCAGACCGCCGGCGTGATCTGGCCCGGCTTGGAATGCTCAGTGAGTGCGGCCTATATGTTTCTGTGAGCATCTAAATGCATGGCCTCAGCAGGCCCAAAATATTTGTACAGCGCGAATTTTCCCGGGAATGAAATGCTGCATATACATGTACTATAGTTACACTCTTCATCTGGTTTTCTTGTTCTTCTTTATGTCGGCTGGCGATGGCAGTCTAATATTATCTTATTTAGATTCAGGTTAAACTACACATGTGGGGTTCTCCGGTCCTTTAATAAGTAGTAGTAGTAGTAGTAGTAGCAGCAGTAGTAGTAGTAGTAGTTGTAGTAGTAGTAGTAGTAGTAGTTGCTGTCGTCGTACTGGCAGCTGCACTTTGTCGTATTTGCACCGGTCCTTACTACATACTGTCTGAGCATGCTACCGACTCTGTTGGTGCTCTGGCCCATTGCTCCCAATGCCCATCGCCCATGCTACTGACGCTCCAGGCTCCAGATCCTTCAAGCAATGATTGAGGACCCAGGACCTTGAATTGAAAGACAGCTGGGTTTAATACCATTGCAAAAGAATGCAGAGTAAACCTTGTGAAGTTGCAAGATGCGCGTACAGCCTCAGTCACCGAAGGAGACACTGTCTGATGTTTTGATTGTTTCGCTGAATCAGATGCCATGTTGCATTGATGTCGTTGCAGTATTCAAAGAGCTCCTGGCAAAGACGTGCTGGTGACGCTATCTATACCTGTGTACATGTGCGTATGCACATGTACTACTTGCCACAAGATATGGTAGACCGTATATATGTACATAAATGTGCACTACAATAATAATAATAATAACCCATCAAACTTACATTAAACTTCAAGTTCTCTCAATAAAGCACAACGTTGTATACGAAGGTCCGCTGCCTGCGGCAGGCCCAATGTGAGCACGCAGCCTTGAAAGATGTCCTGCAGGCGCAGGGCTAACAGCACAAACTCTTAGCAAGTTGGTTCGTGAATATGACAACAGGACAGCCCTGTACCCTAAACCCTAAATCCGAAACCCTAAACCCAAGGACAAATCAAAGCTCCCAACCTCTGAGCTTTCATCACCCCCTCCTGCTTGAGTCAATGGACCATCCGTTCAACCTGAAGCTATGAGCCTCCAACCCGATTCTTCATATTTACTCCTGGTAAGTGAGGAATGAAGGAATGGAAGCCATAGGGACTACCATAAGGATCCATTGCTTCATTCCTTACTAACCGGGAATAAGTATAGCGTGACCGGTACTGCCCACACCCACTAACAGTTCCATAAAGCTTGGTTACACTTATAATGAGGCCTTATTATGATCCCAATTAAGGACTGTTTGTGGGAGTAGGCAGTACCCAACCGTTACACCTCATAACCGCACGAAAGCCAGAAAGTGCTCTCAGCTGCCTGGCATAGGTAGGGTTTGAATGGCTTAGGGTTTAGAAGTCGGGTTTAAGGCCTTCAGGTTGTTTTTGGCCTGCGGCTTCAGACTGCACTACTCAGGAGTTCGGGTCTCTACTGGCTAGGGGACGGGATGAGTAGGTACGGTACATCGAGAACCCTTACCCTGAGCTTCCTCATCAGAAGCTTGCCGGCTGAGCTGGTTGCTCCTCAGGCGCTGAAAGCCCAAGGCGTAGATGCTAAAAGACTGGTGTATGACGTAGTCTAGGCATTAAATAGTACAAGAAGTCAACGCAGTGAGCATGAACTCCATGTAGGAAATCGTAGGTGATCCGTACTTTGCCCTTACCTCAACGAAGCTTCTACAGCTTCGGCTTTTGCAGCTTCTTGACCTAAATCTATGACCACCTTATGTGCCGCCCCTAATAAGGAAACTTAAGCAATAATAAGACCTCAAATCGGGACCTTAAATCATAGGCACATACCCATATGAGCTATAGTCTTAACTCCGTATATACCCCTTAATAGCCCTATACTAGGACCACTATGTAATCCCCTATATAACCCCCTTTAAGGAGTTTAGACTATTGCTCATATGATTGTCCTCGGATTCTGGGAGGTACCGGCCGGTTGGTCTTTTACCTTATCCTTCAGGGTGGTGGGTGCAAGGGGGGTAGGTATTTTCTTGTTAGGTTCGTTTATGGGGTTCCTTGAAGGATTCCCCTTTAAGGTGCTGGGCCCAGGGGGTAGGTAATTCAGAATTCCCCAAGACTCCCTAATCTCGCGAATTGGATCCACCCTCCTTAGGACATGGTAAGTCTTGTATTGGATCCTTCACAACATCTGGGCTTTCTATGGGTTTTTAACTGGGGTCCTACCACATCAGTCAAGCACATGAACCACAAGGTGCTCCTTCAAAGTTAAGGGTGAAAAAGCACTGGAGGCTTGGCGCTCTTCCGTGACAAACCCTGAATAGAGTCTAAATGCTGAATCCCAGAGGGTCCTCAACCCTGAACACAACGTCGAAAACCCTACACCATAAATCTCAAACACCTCCAAAAACCAAAACACTTAAAGCTCTAAACCCTTGCTGCGTGCCAGCCCCGGCTCATCGTCAGGTTGCAGGGTGTCTCAGACTCTTTGCAAACCTCAGGCAAAACGTTAAGACTTCAAGCACCGTGGCTTGGGGTTTAGACTTTGGAAATTTAGGTTTAGGCTTGAGGGCTTTTAGGATTACTGTTTAGGGTGTAGAGTTTAGGGAATTCGGGTTTAAGGAACCTTCCACGGACGGACTAGCAAGTTAGAGCAGAATGGCTATGAATGCCGACTGAACTGGCTGACTACATGGCTGCAGAAAGGACGGAGTGCTTGAGCACAGCTGGCTATCCTAAGGCCTACATGGGGTCTGCTCTACACAGCAGCTAGCATTCTTTTGCAGGGACCTTGTCTACTGAGGAGCGTACAAAAATGAGCCCCCCAAGAGGGACCTGTCTACTTCCACGAAGAGACAGAAGGGGAAAGCAACATCCAAGGACCCTGTGACAAAAAATTGTGCCAAATGATGTCCTCAATACAGCTACTCCGTGGACCGCCGTAAAGTTTCTAAAGTTCGAAAGAGCCTGACTCACTCTTCAGCAATACTACGTGTAGGGGTTGTTCTAAATTCTGCCCCCTTTTTGGGCACCCTATATAATGAGGGCGCTTGTATAATGGGGGCCAGAAATGGGACGATACCTTAGAACAATCCCCCCATACCGGCTTCTATACTTTCACGGATGTCAGGACCAAGCCTGTTTTGGCAGGGACCCTTTGGTAACTCGCCGGCTCTCGTTTTACTGCCTTTACAAGGAAGATCCATAGAAAAATCTATGGTCGTTGTTCAAAATAACTGTGCCCAAAGTGGCCATTTGATATAGGTTCCCTGTTTGGTTAAGATCCCCTTTACATGTATTCCCAAAGGACCTTTACAACGAACCCCTTACCAAGACAGAGACATAAAAACCACATGCTGCCGAAGTACCGGCTCTGTGAGGTTCAGGTCCGGAGGCGTTGGCGTGCACGGTTGATCCGGAGGGGGCGTTGAAATCTGGCTCAAGGAATTACGTTTCCCTAAGGGTCCAAGTACCTAACTGTTGTATACTTACCCAAAATTACGGGTACTATTTTAGGAACCCGAGTACCTTATTGGCTGTGCTTGGCGGTGATATGGCGGCGAGGGATCCTACGCAGCGGACCTTTGTACGGCAAACGCACACAGACAAGAACGAGTCCAAGAAACGGTACAGTCTTTTCAAAACTGTACACTAACTAAAACTGTACAAACCTATACCTGGGACTGTAACGTTGGAGATTAGAACTTAAGGGCCAACTCTTAAACCTAAATGGCACTCCCCCCGTTCTGCACGCTTGCAGAACGCACCCTACTTATTACTAGGCATATCTCTTGCCCCTCCAGGACAAAGAGACTATACCACTTACGGTGTTTAGATTATTACCAAGCAGGCTTGAGACATACTTGCTTTACCGGCAAGGCATCACTCCACTTGATCAGCGGAAATCCATGCGGAGTGTAGGCTGATTGATCGATGTTTTTGAAATGCTTGCCGCATCAGCATACTCCTACCAGTGCCACTTGAACGGTAACCCTAGCCTTTCCCTAATTGACTCTACAGTAAGTCCGGTTGTACTTTCGTGGCTTGCACATCGCCCTCGAGGTATATTACTAGGCAACCAAACTGATCCTCCGTGCTGATTACGGATACCACATGAGGTGGATTAGCTTTACTAACTAGCCCACCACCAACCCCAGGAACTCCTCCCAAGGTTTACACGGTAGTGTAGAGGAAAGCTTGCAATAGCTAGCCAAAAGCAGTAGTGGAAAAGTGCACGCAGACAGATTCTCACACACTTGCACTAGCACTTTACCTCACCACTACTCGCGTTGGCACTTTACAGCAGAAACTCGCTAAAAACTGGCTGGCGCTCTTTTTAGCTTGGTGGCAGAAATCCGCTTTCTGTGTCAACGGAAAGAAGTCTCTAGCTCACGGCTAGCCATCAACTCCGTGTGGCCCGAGAGAAATCTCTAGCCTTCAGCTAGCCATCTCCCACGCGTAGCCACTGAGGGCCACCAGGGCTTTAGCTTGCGGAGCTTCTCGGATGTCTTCACCTTTAGCACCCCGGCTTTGCCGGACTTTTTGTGCTGGAGTAGCTCTCTGTAAAAACCATCCGCGTGGTCGAGCAGCTTATCTAAAATTCGCCAGCGGATATGTTTCCCCTTTAGCGGGATCCGAAAATCCTGACTCTTGCGGGGTGGCTTCGGGTTGCACGGCGGGCACTGAATTTTGCGGATCTCACGGCAGAAAGCAAAAGGGACACGTCTTGCAATCAGCTTATTTGCCATGAGTTTCACGGCAGCGTTCACCAGTTGTGCTTCCCTTGGTACATGTGAGCCGTGAAGCAGGAAGGTTGGGCGTTTGTTGCTTGGTGTCTTGGTGTTTTTTTGGCATCGCGAGGTAGATGATGTTTAGAGGTCTCTCTTGTGCATTCTCCATCATGCAGACCACACTCCCTGTCTCCTGCCGCCCTGCTGTCATTTCTGGTACTCTCCGCCCTCTCTTTGCCTATGCTTTTGGGTGATTTTTGGCTTCGGTTTGCGAGCCTCCTTTGTGATGGTTCTTCTTAAGATGCCCGTAAGATGTCGCGTCGACACCCTCTCTTTGATTTGGATTTCTTGTGTTGGTGCTGTTTTCTTCGTTCTCCCCTGTTTTCTCTTTCCTTTTCCTTGATGCCTGCTTCCGTGCCAGCAGTTATTGATGAGCCCGTGGAAGCAAGTGCCTTGCAAGCCGGATATGGACAGTCGTAAGCTTTCAGTTGCACAGGAGCCAGGCCGGGGGGTCTACACAGGCCGAAACCCATGACCGACGACGACTGGACTCTGTAAAGTTCTCGTTCATCAGGTCGTCTGCTAGCTGGTTAGCGTCCCGCCTAATCCACGTTAGACCGAACTCGAAGGACTTCGTCGCTAGCTCTTCCGCTAGCTCTAGCAGAACTAGAGTAGAGGGAAAAACTTCGTGGTCATAGCTTTCTTGACCAGGGCCTCTTGTATGTCAAGCTGCATGCTCCCGAAAGATCCATGCAGCGTCCGAGTCTCGGTGTGAGAAGCATAAGCAGCTGTGGCTTATGACAAGACTAAGAACGCTACACACGTGTGAGTGTACACAGGACACGCATGTAGTGACAAACCTATACAAGCAAGGGAGTCGCAAGCACTGTACTCTAGAAACTTCCCTCACCAAACCAAAGTAGAGAAGACAACTAGACTGTCAACTCAAGCAAACACAAAAGCTATACAGCAAGCATGCAGTGGTTGGGTTTCCAGGTAGCTGAGGAGTCCGACTGGGAATGTTACCAACTCAGGTGAAAACAAGACATTAGGCCTACGGGTGATCTGAAGCTGTACGAGCCATCAGTAGCACTTGAGGTTGGAACTCAGAGCGCCATGAGCAGCAGCTCATCAGCGGTTACCGTAGGCGAAGAGGACGGGCCCCAGGAGCCAGCAGCAGTGTAGGAGAAGAGGTTGCACACACCAGGCTGCAAGCAGCGAAGGGTCCATGCCCAAACACGAAGTGTGAGTAGGCCAAGTCAGGTAGGCGAAGCACTAAAACGCCAGTAGTTGCAGCACTTCAGCGGTTGCCGTAGAGGTCGAAGACGGGTCCCGGGACCAGCAGCAGCGGCGCCTGTAGCAGCAGCACGTCAGCGCTCGCTGTAGAGGTCGAAGTCGGGCCCCAGGAACCAGCAGCAGCTTGGGAGAAGAGTTTGCACACACCAGGCTGCCAGTTGCGAAAGCGGTTTTGCCCAAACACGGGAAGTGAAAAGGCCAGACAAAGTAGGCAAAGCACGAAAGCGGTTACCAGGTGGTAGAAAGCCCTGCCCAAAATGAGTGAGCACGAGGAAGCTCAAGAAAACCAAGCCAAAGTACTTGGCCAACGTCAAGAAACCCTGAGGGAGTGCAGCAGGCACATCAAAGGGTTTAGTTCAAGGGCGGAGGCTCAAAGGTGGGCCAAAGTGCGGCACCAGTGTCAACACTAAGGCAGCAGAAGGACGGGAAGTCTGTGCAACTGTGGGCCCCACGGGGCCAAACACGGGTCCTACTCAGGGACTAGCCATTGCCTGGAACCAAGGGCTAGGGTGGCGGGCAACTCTAGGGTTAGGGACTAAGGCAAAGGCGCTAGGGAAGGGGGAAGAAAGTCGACAGATTGCAGCAATTGTCAACTTCCAACCCTCGCAGGGGACAGAGAACGCCTGGTATGCGGGCCAGGTTGTACAAGTACAATGGAAGTGTCATTGACAAGAAGGTGGCCAGATAGCCTCACACGGGTCCTACTCGGGGACTAGCCAGTCTGAACCCTAAAAGGGGGGGGGGCGGGCAAAAGCAACCCTAGCGTTAGGGACTAAGGCACGAGCACAAAGGGAAAGGGAAATGCAGGCAGCTTCAGACAAAGAGAAGGCTGCAGGGCACAGATCAAGTGGGTACTTAAGGGGGCCATCAGCAAAGGATGAACCATCAAGCACAGGAACATTAGAAGGCACGATTGGGAGGAGGAGGCTCTCCTTTTCTCAGGCCCAAGGTCCGCAAGTGGCACCGGTTATGCGGATGGCCTCTCCTTCCCATGTGTGGGCAGCAGTGACCTGTTGATGCCATACGAATCTGCAGGATCCTCTCAATCTGCGCTCCATGGCGGCTTTGGCTGCCATGTCAGCATGGTGATTGAGTTCCCGCAAATAATCAGCATCATAGCCTTCTGGTGGCTTCCACGTCAAGTGACGCCCATGAGCAGGCACCCATAGGCTGTTGACTCTGAAGCCGTGCGCCACAGCAATGCACAAGTCAGCCCACACTGAGTGCGCGAGTCCTGGAAGCGCTTCGGACCTTCCACAAAAAGCACTATGCATTGCGGCCTTGCAATCAGACAGGACGCACACTGTGCCTCGCATCTGGGAAAGGCCCAAAGATGCGAGGGCTTTGAAAACAAGACCGATGGCAAGAAGCTCTTGTCGGAAAGGATCCTGATCTTCAGATCCATCACCAGAGCTGTGGACATGTCCTGGTGAGTGGATAACAACACCGAAACCACCGATGTCTTCCTTGGACGAGCCATCGGTGGCTATCATTACTTCAGGATGATGCTCCAGCGCTTGCCGCAAGCTGGCAGCAACTTCTTCAACCAACTCATCCTGTGCAATTCCTGGAGTTGCTGGGGGGAATTCAGGAACGGCAACAGCTTGCAGTCTTTCCTCTGCACGGTTGGAGGGCATGCGGATGTTGCCACGGATATCAGACATTGAAGGGCATACCCAAGCAAGATGCGCCTGCGATGGGTATGATTTACCGCAAAGACACTTCCAGCGTTCATGCTGCGCGTCAAACTTGCCTCCAGCATTAAGAAACCATGTCGAAGCTCCTGTGCCAACAGCCGCTTAGATGCAACTTCATCGCCTGACTGGCAGTAGGTGGCGACGATGAGGATGGTCTCATTTTCACCTTCCGGCCCCGACATCAAACAAACCGGCAGCACACCTGGTACGACCCTCACCTCTGCAAAGGCTGACAGGACGGAAAGGGACAGCACTGACCAATGCGACTCTGCTACCTCTGGGCTCGGCCTCACTCAGACAAACGTGCCATCCTAGCTGCTTCCACTGCTTGAGGTAGCCTGGCCCAGCGGAGGGCAAGACACCAACCTCAGCTCTGAAACTGCACCGACGCAG
>CAJNIZ010043310.1:44348-55638 GCA_905231905.1 Symbiodinium pilosum
CCTGACCTTCCTGAAAAGGTTCCACACAAACTCCAAAGAAAGCTGGGCAAGTGAAGCATGCGCAAACATAAAGAGTCCTCATTGCCACACCCAGGCCCAAGCTTGCATTGCAACTGCTCACCTGGTGCATCCTCGTCGCTTCCAGTGTTCTGCTCCAGGACGGGGTCCGGAATCATGCTGAAGGCACCGAAATTCTGGCGGTAGACGCCGAAGGTCTGGCCGCCTCCGTCATCGCGTGGAATTCCATGCACACGAAGAACTTTGCGGAGATGGCAGTTTCCAGCGGAGGAGGTCCCTGCACTTTGTCCACAACTGCCTTGACCCTCTTTGCCCTCAACCTCCCTGGCAGGGAGATCTTCCACAGTCCTTCCACCAGGAATTTTGTTGCCTGGAGATCCTTGCATGTCCGCAAAAGATTCGCAATCAACACGATCAAAAGCGTCTTCCCCGATGGACTCTTCCGTGTCCTTGTCATCGTCCGGAATCGTGTCGTAGGTCCAGTCGTCCTGCTTGAAGCGCTCCAAGAACTGGCCGCTGCTGCCGCCATCATGGTGCAAAACCGATTGAGTTTGGCTCTCAAAGAAAGAACCACAGCCCTCAAAGCCAGCTGAGATGCCACCCACAGCATCTCGAGCAGCTGCTTCCTGCCCAGTTTGTTGCGCTCCTTTACTACTGCTGCAGTAAAGACGAGCACCGCCACCATCTGCTGCTAAACATGTGTTCCATGCGCTGCAAGCTTCCGCAACCAAAGCCATGCCAAAAGGAAATTCAGCATGCCAAACATGACTGCAAAGAAATTTGTCAAACTGGTTCACAACAGACGGCACTTCACGCTTCAAGTCGTGCTTCTGCTTGGAAAAGTGTGCCAAAATGGCACACAGGCTCTGCAAACTCATTGTCTTCTTGGTGGATTTCTTCCCCTGAGCCCTCTCAAAGGGAAAGAAAAGAGGACCACGATCACCCAAAATCATGATCCTTTGCTTCCGCGGGCCGAGCCAAGCGGGTAGGCTTAAAGTCGGTGTCTTTGCCAAGATGCCATTGCATCCTCTTGATCTCCTTGAAGTATTGGTGTTTCTCCGCCACTCCGCCGCTAGAGGGCGCCATGACGAAAACTGCAAAGGCTTTTTGCCACCTACCCTACCCGGTGGTGCCCACTCTGAGCGCGTGGAGCTTGCCTTTGAGCCAGAGCTTGACCAGGGCCTCTCGTAAGTGTCAAGCACGCTCACCCTAAGTCGAGGCAAGCGCGCGCTTGGTTCGGTCGCAACGTCAGATTTAGGACCATCAAAGCTTCATACACCTGTATGTGCATGGTCTGATGATCCCTGGTAGCTGAAGAGTCCGACAGGACAGGTGCACACGCTTGTGAAAAGTGTCAAACTCAAAACTCCAGACGCGACACTGAAACAGCCAATCATGCCTGAAAACAATAACTGGACTTCGTGACAAGGAAGCTCCAACAGCTTCAGACACTAATAACAACTAGGGGAACTACTCCACCCTAGAAACACCAGGAGAACAGGGAAACAAGGACGCATCATGTAACCCTTACTTCAAACGCCTCTGTACAGTCCAAAGTTTCAGGAGAGCTCGTGGAAAGAACTGTCCAGAAGCGCCAGCAAGCAGCACAGCGCCAGCGCCGACGAGCCACCCAAGAGCATCTTTAGCAGAGGCATCTCTCTTGAAAGCAGCAGCTAAAGATACCAGGATCTGAAAACAACTGAGGCGTGATTCACATCAGTGGTAGAAGGTGAAAAAGACGTTTGCTCCCATCTCGCCCTAGTAACCACATCGCAGGCAGCTAAAGATACCAGGATCTCAGAGCAACTGAAGCGTGATTCACATCAGCACCTCGCAGCAGCCCCGCAGCGGTGGTAGAAGGTGAAGAAGACGTTTGCCAGCATCTCGCACCAGTAACCACAGCGCAGGAGGAGGCAAAAGTGGGCCAGAAGGGCAACCTTTAGTCAGTCAAAGACAACACTTCTCAAGCATCCAGAATGGACCGCAAGAAGTGCAGGCAGCAGATGACGCAACATGCTTCGGTAGGCACCATCGAACCAGGAGTGATGCACGCGGGTCCTAGGGTAGGGGACTAGCCAAGGCCAACTACGGAAAGCCTAGGGAAGAGGTGCAGGCAACCAGAAGGCGGGTTAGGGTCAAGGCCCAGTCAAAGGGGATCAAGATGGATGTAAATGATCACGAGCTATCAAGCCACATGACGCAGCAAAAGAACGCACCAAAGTCAAAGTCTAACGACCAAAACCCTACGAAAGCAAACTTGCATGAAAGGGGCTTAGTCGCATAGGGATGTGCCTTCAAGTCATCAAGGGCGACGCGTTTCAATCATCCAAAGTGCAAACCAATCTTGACAAGGGCCTCGTTGGACTGGTTGTCCGTGTAGCCCCGAATAGCTAGCTTGGAAACTTGCCGGCCCTTAGAGTCAGGGGACCCAAAGCTTCACAGCTATCAGCGAAGCTAGCAGCTCTAGCGAGGCGATGACTTTGTTTGGGCTATCTTTGGATAAAGTCCATGGCACCCACTCTCGCGTAACTTCTAGCGAGAACCACCATGTTCTCTAGCGGAGGAGGAGTTAGGAACCCACGCTGCTCAAAGACGTGAGAGACCCTCCTCGGCCTTTAGCAAGAAGTCTCTATCGGGGTCATCCGCAGCTTGAAGGATGTCCCGAATAAGTCGCAATCGCAACGGTTGTCCAGGGGAGATATCTAGCAAGCCCTGGACTCCTAAATCTTGAGCTTCCACCATTCTGGACAATCTCTCTCTGCAAAATAGCATCGCGAAGCGAAGTAGCTTGCAACCATCTTCGCCCCCTGAAGCCATACGAAAGGCCTCCTTCTCTAGCAAGCCAACATTGCCGGCATGTTTCGCCGCAGTCTAGAACAGCTTCTCCCGGAGCCAGGTCCAGTTCTCGCCCAGCGGGGCGGCCCAGACCCCTTAGCAGTCTCGCACCTTCTGGAGGCAGACCGGGAACGCGGTCTCTAGCTCTGTTGTCTCCTCGGCTAGTTGCGCCTCATGTAGCGGCCCCTCCGGAGCAGACGTAGCAGACGAGGTGCAAGTAGCCAGCAGCATGGAAGCTAGCCAGTGGCACATCTTCGCTGGCTAAGGCCCCGAGCTTTGTCTAGCTCCTATGGACCCCATCCCTTTAGCTATCGGAAGAGGGCCAGTATGATACCCTTTGGAATCAACTTTAGGGGACCCTCATGGCAAAAAGGGAAGGACTAGCGAAGTTTTAACTAGCAACCTTGTAGGTTTAGGGTAGCCAGCTCCAAGGTTGCCCTGGTGAAAAGAAACGGTTCTAACTCCAGGCATTCCAAGTATCTTCGCTAGCTGTGGCTATGGCCACATCGAAGAAGGTCTCCTTCCAGCGTGGGGGCCGTAGCACATGGCTCCCAAGTCCTCGGGCTGCTCTAGCAGCGTGAAAGCAATCTCTAGCTCTGCAGCTAGCTCCAGTATCTCCCAGGCAAAGTCTGCGAAGATGTTGTCTAGGATGCAGCGTTGTCGCTCCGCCCCAGTCAAGGTATCGAAGCCTCGCGGATAGCTGTAGCTCCGCACTGGCCGGGGGCCCCTGAAGTTAGCCCATGGCGCTCGCGAGAAAGTAGAGCAAGGTGGCGAGAGCAGGATAGCATCATAGATGCCAGCCTTGATAGCTTGAAGAATTTTCTCTCGCTCGGCCCTTTTGGAAAGGTTGATTCGCGGCTTTCTCTGGATATCTGTGCAGTCAACTTGTATGTCGATCCCGTTCTCATAGCCCAACTTCGGCAAGCAGTCTCGCATCTCCCACTTGCGAGGTTTTCCCGCAAACAAGTATAACACGCGCAGTTTCTTCTTAGCAGTAGCATCTGTAGCAGGTTTAGCTTCGACCACCGGAGTGGCGTTATGAAAACAAGCTAGCTTAGCTTTAGCTGCGGCCGCCGGAGCGGTGGTATCTTTAGCAGGAGTAGCCGTCTCTATCGTCTGTTGTCAGGCCCCCGCGCCATCGCCCTGGTTATCTTTCGCTGCTCCCGCCTTGCACTGGTAGGAGGGATGCTTAGCGAAGCATAGCGAGCAGACACGCACGAAGTGGCACTTATCTTTCTTCTTGCAGCCTGCCTTGCTGTTGTAGCGGAAGCATATCGGCCTATCGTCTGGGGTGCGACAGCTCCCCTTAGCTTGGCCCTTGCCGCGGCCTTTGCCGCCGCCTTTGCCACGGCCGCGGTCGCGGCCACTGCCAGCGTATCCCGGTTGCCCGGTGGAGGCGGTAGCGGCCGCTTAGCATATGGCGCTAGCGGAGTTATGAAGTGGCGCTCTTTGACGCTGGTATCCTTCCATGCACGCTTGAGCGCAGCTCCTAGCTGCAACCCTTCTTGGGTCACTAGCTTGCAAGCAAACTTGCGGGTAGCGTGCTCGTAGCTGAGGTCCAGGGTCCATGGCGCGGTGCGGAGGCCATAGCAGTATATAATCGCCTAGCAGGTACTCCTTGTAATGCTCGAACAGCGTAGCGACCACATCCTGTATCTCCTCTCGCTTGGTGTGCTTCATCTTTAGCATAACTAACGTGTTGCACATGACAGTCAATCGCAAGCGTAGCTGCTCTGGCCCCGAAGGCATAGCTACTGTGGTGGATCCCCGTTTCACAGAGATATGCCCTTTGCTATCCCATACTGGGAGTAGCACATCGGGGTCCACCTCATCGCGGCTCACTATCTGGCTTAGCTGTTCTGCACGGAACTCGCCGCCCTCTACCTCGCGCAGCTTTTTCTCCTCGTACTCCTTGGAGGGCACGTGCTTATCTTCTGGCTCGCCATGTGCTTGCTCTAGCGAAGGCCTGGCGCATAGCCAGGTAATCAGATAGCGGTATGGGTTTGACCCATTCTCGCACTTTGCCATTGGTCTCGGCTTTGGCCTGAGCCTTAGCTCTTGTTCTGGCGGCCTGGCATGCCACCACATAGCTAGCCATCTGAGCACGGTTTGCTAGCGAGGTGGCTGGGTCTATGCTGAATTCTGACTTCAGCGCCATAGCGAGGTCAGCTTCCGTTTGCACGAAAACAGCAAAATTAGCCAGCTTATGTATCCCCGCTTCAAATGGCTTTCTTTGGGAAACGTCCTTTATCCCATGGGTGGTTAGCAGGAACTTGAGGTCTGAAGACCCCATAGCTAGCTGGTCTGCAACTTTGAGCCACTGGCCAGCGTAGCCAATTTATCAAGCCCATAGCTGGCGGAGGTGTAGCTTGTCTCTTAGCGGCCGGCTTTGCAGGCGGGGCCTTTATCTCGACCCTCGTCAAAGACAAGGTAGCAGGAGAGCCAGCTAGCGGCTCCATCGGGTTAGCCGGCGCCTTGTTTTGGCTGCGCCACTGCCGTCTCTCTAGCGGGCCCGGCTCATCCAGGTCATAGCGAAGCCGGCCTTTCGTCATCAGATAGCACAGCGTAGTGGATGATGCGCCGAAGATAGCGGACCCTAGCGTTATCTCGCCTAGCCAGTAGCGAACTCCAGCCTTTCCGGCCTTAGCTTCTCCTCTGCAAGCAGTGTATCTAGCCCGCTTTAGCGGCGCTGGGAGAAAGGAGGGCACTAGGCGGGAAAATGCTCAAGAGATTGTTTTACGTAGCCCTTCGAGCATAGGGTGCCGGATATATCTAGCCTGCCACCCGCTAGCTCTCAGCAGAGTAGTAGCAACCCTGCACCGCTAGCAGGAGTAGGTAGTGCTCAAAACAAAGCTTGCAGGCTTCGCTCGCACTAGCCCTTACCAGAATAGCAATGGCCCTGCACCGCTAGCAAGAGGTAAAGTGCAATCCGAGGCTTGCAGATCCCCGCAACCTCCGAAACCTCGGGGGGTGGGGGGAAACCCAACGGATCAGAGGGCTCAAATACGAAAACTTATTGTTGAGAGATATACTCATGTGGCCCTTGTTGCGTTGCCACATTATGACTCACATAACTGCCTGAGCCAACTTTCACAGGGATGGCCGGAACACCAGTTCCTGGCGCATACGCACTAGTAGATATCCACGGAGCATTTTGGCCACTCATCGGTCTTACACCTAGTCCCTCAGCCTGGCATGCTGATTGAATGTTACTAACATTTGCTACTAGGTGATTCACTGCAGCAACACGCTGGAGTGTAGGAGCATCATCGCTCATAACTTTTGACCATATGGCACGCTCCTCTGGGCTAAACAGTGATGGGACTCCTCCAGAGTCGCCACGACCACCGGTCGACAGGGGGTAGAGCTTGGGTAGGAGCACTAAAAGGGGTAAGGGATCGTATCACTAACAAAACCACTAACATTACAGTCTCTTTGAGACTCCCCCCCAGCCCAGGAAAGGGTGTGCACGGTGAGCACTTACCACTTTCCATAACTACATCCTGTCCAGCTACACTACCAGACACCGGATTGGGTGCAATCACTGCATTCGACCTGAGGTTTTGGCCATGTTCCTCGAGATCTGCAATCTGTACAAGGAGACGCAGCACTGGCAACCACGCTCCCTGTTCATAATTGACACCTCCTAACGTCCTAAGCATCTCGCGACCAAAAGGAGTACTGCTCAGATGTTGTAGTAGAACTAACCCTTCTAAACTCACATCAACTCCAGCATCCTGTCCAGCAGTTTGCGCAACGCTACCAGACGCCAGAACCTGAGATCCACACTGTTGTGGATTACCACTCATCTTTGGCTTATTACTAACCCAACGACCATTGCCTGTCACTTGCTGCATCCTCCGGGCGTCCCTTCAGATTGTCTTGCTCCGGACGGATCGCCTAAAATGGACGGTAGCACTTGTTCATGGGGGGACGAGCACTGCTACAATTCAGCGGACCGTAAGCCTGTGGTTGACCGCTATCCCTGACAGGGGACCACTGCCCGTCCACGAGACTAGGGGCGTTATTACTGCAGCCAGCGCAGATATTACTTGTTCCAGCCATGCCACCGTGGCCGCCAGTGTAACACTGCGGATTTCCAGCTGTTGCGTCAGCATTTGGGACTCCATGCTCACCACCAGGTCCTTGAAACCCTGGACCATAACCACGTCCAGAATCTCCGCCAGAGATTCTAGAAAAGGCTTGACCACCTTGCCTGGAGTCCCCACGACACGGCCGCTATACCTCATTCTCGTACTTTAGGAGAAGCGCAGTGCCCACGAAGTTGGGTTCATCACCTGCTTGGCGGTAATATGGCGGCGAGGGATCCCGGACCTTTACGGCAAACGCACACAGACAAGAACGAGTCCAAGAAACGGTACAATCTTTTTCAAAACTGTACACTAACTAAAACTGTACAAACCTATACCTAAGACTGTAACGTTGGAGATGAGCTAGCCTAGAACTTAAGGGCCAACTCTTAACCCTAAATGGCAACGGAGGGCGCATGCTCAAAGCCATGTTCACACTGCAGCAGGCTGAATACTTGGGACGTGGGACCCTTAGGGTTTGTGTTGTGGACCTACACACTTGGGGACTACTTGGGCCTTATAAATGGAATTACTATATAAGCAGAATGATGATAAGGCGCCGCGCAACACCCCCTGAGCCTCAGCCCAGAATGCTTAACGCTCAAGTGATCCCAAAAACCAAAGCCTCAAAACCAAAATTTCCCAAGTACCCTGGACGTCCACGTAAGCCTCTAAACCCCTGAAATGCCGAAGTCAACCTCTGGGTCGTCTGGTATCGGAACCAGAGCTTGTTGCCTTAGTTGTGTCGGCAGTAAATCGAACATAGTGTCCCTTTTGAGGGAAAGGGACCTCAATTTTCGACCCACCCGCACGTAGGGATTAAGTACTTGGGTTGACAGAGCATTCGGCATGCTACTCTTGAGAGTCTATGTGGAGGTTGTTCTGTATTCTGGTTATATAATTCCTTCATGATTGGAAAGGATGCCCAAACAAGGATCGTAATGTAGATTAACCCCACGTACGCAATATAGACCGTGACGCCGAGCCGTGGACAACTAGTACCAATATCCCCAAAAAGGAAAGCCCGTTTCACAGAGACCCGTACCTGCTTTCTGTGAATCAATGATTTTGCCAGTTGTTCATTTAAGTGTTCCAGTCCCCATTTGGGTTGGCCTTTGGAAGAGGGTTCCTACAAGCCCAATAAGGAAAAAACTCTGACCCAAAGGCAGTTGTTCAAATAGTCTGCAATTGTTGCCATCAACTGGACTCTTCAACTGTAAAGCCTTTGGCTATGCAGAGTTCGAAGTGCAGAATCCCAAGCTCTCAAGCCGAAGCCTGAAGCCATTAAGGCAAGGAGAGCTGCAGAAGATCGACCTCTGCACTGATATTTTGAAGCGTGGTCATGGTCTCGTTGTGCAGTATCGCCTGGCATGAACCCAAATGTGACGAAGGCTTGTAGGGTTGAGGGGGCTTCAGCAGGCAGTTAGACGTGTATACGAAGGTCCAGATCACTTGGAGGAGAGCCTTTCTTCCGAATTTGCCTAACCTCTCTAAACATTGGACACCACGCAGAAGCTCTAACAGACCAGACCGGAATCCCAATCTCACAAACAACAAACCTTCCAACAAACATTCCCTTCCAATGCTGGCTTCATCAAACGAGCGCGAACTGCTGACTATGGAGTACCAAGCTCAGCTACATGGCTCATTCTTTTCGCTACACAAGCCAAAGCCCAAAACCCTAAACTGTGGCTCAGGCATCTTGGTCAGGTTCAAAGTCTAGGGCTGACCACATGGAAGCCCCACACTCGCAAGAAGAAGGACCTTTCACACCCTTCCCTCAAAGCGAGCAGCTCTGGCCCACCTGCTGCTGGATGATGTAGGAATTTTGTTTCATCAACTGTCCTCACAAACTGGCCCCCCCCCTAGTTAAGTACGAGGGGGCCCAGCCTAAAGCCCTTCAGGAGGTGGGGGGGAATTTTTGAAGAGTTGCCCGGGGTCACGTCTTTATGTTTGGTTTTAAAGCTGAACATGTTAGTCCAAAAAGTTTCGAGATAGGTCCACAATCACGACGAAAGCAGAATTCCTACGGGGAAAAGCACATGCCACAAAAACAAGGAACAACATGCCTCCCGAAACCACCAGCACTCTAAACCCTAAACCCGATAACTGCTGACCCATGCCCCTTAAACCCTACAATTGCTAAGTTATGCCCAGGTTCTCGCCCACCAGGGCGCATGCCGCTTGCCGTGGTAGCCGTAGTAGCCAGGGCCGTCTTCTGCAGTTTAGGGTGTGCATGCACACATAAACGCACAAATGCATATATATATGGTCACCCCCACCCCCCCATGACACGCACTGATCTCTATTCACACAACATTTTTTTATTGTAGAAACTATGCAAATTTCTTCAGTCATTTTTTAAAATCATTATCTGTATATAAATTCTATATGCTTTTTCACTAAAAAAACCTCAATTTTTTCGATGTTTTGCACTGAAAAACATGTAAAACCTGTGGAAAACATGTATTTTTACATATTTTCAATTTTTCCTTTCTTATTTTATGATTGAAAATATCAACAATCCAAAAATCCAAGGTTTTCAGAGAGATACCAGACTGAGTTTTGGACTTTTGGATTTTGGCCAGTATAAATTAATGTTACCTATTTAATATAGTACACACGTGTATTAGTGGCTTTCTATTTTATAAAGAATATATATAGACCGGCATACATTTATGTTGTACTAAATATGCAGTACTAATTTGTATTGGCCAAAATCCAAAAATCCAAAGATCCAAAAATCCAACAATCCAAAAGTCCAAACCTCAGTCTGGCATCTCTCTGAAAATCTTGGATTTTTGGATTTTCGGATTTTTAATTATCACACAACAATATTCAAATATGATTTTTACGTATTTACGAGTTTCTCAGACATTGTGTCTAGCTTCGTTTACAAACATTTATATGTTAGTTACCTTCCCTTTGCCTCCAACTTTTTCCTGCTTATGTGTATATACTAGTTTCCCAGCATTTGTCCCTAGCCTTTCCCTCTATACATCTATATATTCAATACTGTTCTCTACCTTCTTTAAATATGTACCTATATATGTCAGTTTACAAGGATGTTCCTCTAACTTCTTTTTAGATGATACTATATATTAGTTACCAGCTGATGTGACCCACGTGTTTGGGGCACGCTACTTCATTGTCACAGGAATTATTACTATCCATAATAACTTATAAATGATGAGAGTACAGAAATATTAAGGACTCCAAGCCAAAAAAGAATAAGGATGATAACAATCAGTAAGAATAAGTAGTACTAAAAACAACTGATACAATCGCATGGGAAGCATAGTAGTCATCAACAGGTAGTATGAGTAGATACTGTAATCAATAAGATGTTTAGTAATTAGTATTATTGATTATCATCATGACTTATTTCTTTTAAGTATGAATAGTCATTACTATCAGTAGTTATCATTAGCAAGTAGTGGTACTTATTGTTATTGTAAAGTGTTCTTATCACCACCAAGAATTCATGATAATAAATATCATAAGCAGTATTACGTATTTTCAATTACCAATTATCACGAGTAGGTATTCTTTTTCTTATCACAGAGTCTTAGCAATTAGATATGTCTTGCTAAAAAATGTTAGCAATTAAGTATGTCTTACTGAAAAGTGTTTTCGTTAGTTAGCACTAGTACCTATTAATTGCAATTACTATTTGAAATTATTGATAGGCATCATTATTTCTAAGAAGTACTCTTATCATTACAAAATTCTGATAATATGAAAAACAACTTTACTTACGAACTACCATAACTAAATGTTATCACTCATAATACCAATTGTTATTAGGAAGTTTTATAGGCAATCATGACAACTATATTATCAAGAATCAGTATTCGTACTATTATCACGGAGTCTTAGCACTTAAGTATGTCTTACTAAAAACTGTTATTATCAATTATCACTATTACTTATTACTAGCAACTATTATTTGCGATTATTGATAGGCATCATTACTAAGAAGTATTCTTTTTATTAAAGAATTGCTAAGAATAAGAATATTCCAAAATACTTATGAACTCTCATAATTAGATATTATCACTCATTAATACCAATTATTATTAGGAAGTGTTATGAGCAATCATTATAACTATTATTCGTAGGCATCATCTTTATTACACATTCTTAGAGCATGTGATTATTGCTTCTTATTCATATCCGTTGTCACTATCCATTAATGTATTTCCATTAGTAGTAATTCGTGTTAGTAATGAATATTGGTAATTGCTAATACTTAGCCTCATTGGTTTTCTTATTTCTGCAAGACAAATACTACTGTTCCACATGTTGAACTAATTTTCATGTAGGATTGGTAATTTCTATTGACA
>CAJNIZ010043311.1:0-13952 GCA_905231905.1 Symbiodinium pilosum
AGGGTTTAGGGTTTTGTTTGTTGGGCAGGGGCAGTTAGGTTATATCATCCGAGTCCCAAACCTGGAAGAGGTTTTAGGCTTTGAAGTCAGGATTTGGGTTTATGATCAGTGTTTGTGTCAGTCTAGGGTTTAGGGCGAGTGCTGGTGGTGAATAGCCAGACATTCTAAAGAATCCCAAAAATAGAACCTGCCAATAACCCTCTGGTTGTCCACATTACTGTATTCTAAACCCTTTAAAGGGGTATATATACGGAATTCTATAGGGGGCTATTCTAGGGGTTATTAAGAGGGATTCTAGGAGTTTAGACACTATGGCTCAAATGTAGTCATGGCATCCTTTTGGTGCTCTGATTTTGGATCCTTTCGGGGTTTGAGCAAGGAATTCTTTAGGAGGACCCCCCCACCTGTAATAGTGATATATTAGGAATATAATAGGGCCCCATGATAATCCTTCTTATCCATTATAGTCGCTATAACAGGGTGGGGGGTCCACCTAAGGAATTCAATTCGAAGACTTCCTGGCGCTTTGTGTGGAAGGGAACAGAAAATGTGAAAATGGAAGCCAGAAGGTTCTTTAGGATCCCCAAGAATCCCCATTGTAAGCCCCATACTACTAAGCGGTCTTGCTAAGGCAGGAGAGCCTCCACATAGGGTAGTTTAGATTCTTGGTCTGGTGTTTTCGGCGAAAACAGGAAATCTCTGCGTATAAGCATCAATTTTCACCGAGAACACTGGCTGTAACCAAGGCGGTGGTAGCAGACAGAGCAAGATTTGGCATAGTTGTCAAAACTAGCATGCGTGATCTCAAAAGTGGATCCTGGAAATAGCAGAAAGATAGCACCAGGTCAGCACAAAGTGTAGCGGGGTTAAGGGGCTTCCAGAAGCCATTGGGCTGTAACAAGGGGCTTTCATGGCTTTGTCCTTTGCTTGCGGGTGCTTACGGGGGAGTGGAGCAGTGATCCCTAAAACTATCCCTGCACGATCTCACATAATACTAGTAGTGCGTATATTCCTTCCCGCGCTCCCCCTGAAGCACCAGCAAGATTGGCCAGATGAATTCTTGGATTCGATCTTTCGTTTGGGAGGGGGTACAGTGAGCTTGGTTGTTTGGGTAGTGACACAGCCTGACCGCCTGGACCAAAAACTTGAGAAACCCCGAAATCGTCCACGAATTCTGGACCCTGCTTGTGGCCGCCGCATCTCCAAACATATGAACCCTCGACCCAAGATTCGAGCTTGGGGTTTAGGTGCCCCTGCCCTATCACTTGTCCAGAACCTCTGCATCCTCGAAAGATTACACACCCTAAGCCGCTTTAACCCCGCCGTACTGTAGCAGCCTAAATACTTACCAACATGATCCGTTATGGTGCCCTTGCAGAACTCATATAGCTTCACCTATACCACAATACCTATTCGAATCAAACAAGCTTTTACGTTTACACTCCTACCGTAAGGTTGCTAGATGCTTGGTGGGAGTGGATATTGCCGCGGCCCTGTTTGCCCCCACAGGCCGCCAGTGGGTTTAGGGTTTAGGGTGAAGAGCTTTGTACCTTCTTCCAGGGTTTAGGGATTGGGGAATTAAGGGGTTTGGGTGTTTTCGGGTTTTGGGGTTGAAGGTTTTGGGGTTTAGGGTTTAGGTTTAGGGTTTAGGGTTTGGGGTTTCGACTAGGATTGGCGGGTGGTTGAGAGTGGAGATTCCAAGCGGCTTAGGTAGCCTAGGAACCCCGTTCGCTGATCTTCCCAAGTACTCAACCGGTTTTTTGAGGTTCTCTACATCCGTACCCCAAAAAGCTTGTAATGACATGGAACCGCACATCGCCCCCTTTTGAAAGTACAGCCATCTTTTGCAGGGCCCCTTGTCAGGTTGCTTGCTAGTTCGTGGTTTACGGATTAGAATGGGAACTTAGCTTGCAGTATAGCGTGAAAGGCTGTGTAGGGTTTGAATATGTAGGAGTCCAGAGGGATTTGGCGGCGGTTGTTAGATTGCAGGCTCGCCTACGAACTCGTTTGTTCGGGTTTGATCCTTCTCGAAGCTATCATAGAACCCCTAAAAGCGGGAACCCTATACCCTAAAAACCGAAAAACACAAACCCTCAAATCCCCAAAACCTTAAACCCTGAAACCCTAAACCTAGAGTAGGCCATTGCCCCTTTTGCCAAAAGGCTGTGAGGGGTGCAGGAGATGAGTTTCAACTGAGTAGTATTTTATTTGGGGATACTATGGTACCCAATAATATAGGGTTTAGGGCCCTATAATGGAGAATCAAATGGAAAAGAACATGGAAAATGAAATGGAAGATGGGATTATATAGGGGTTATATCATATTACAGCTCTAGAATTTTTGTTTGGGGATACTATGGTACCCAATATAGAGTAAGATTCTATCCTCCTTTTGGGGGTATAGTATTCTATATAAGGAGTATTATCTTACCAGGTTCAACCACCAAAAAAAACGCTACACAACTGGGTTTCAACAACGAAGAGGTCTTTTTAGTCCTCTGCAATCAGTATTAACTGTATCTTGGGGTCTCTGTTGAAAGTTTCAGGACTTAGGGGTTTAGGGTTTAGGGGTCAGTATTAACCGTTGGGGGGTTTGGGGTGTAGGGGTTGAGCGTGTAGGGTTTAGGGGTCTGTATTAACCGTATCTTGGAGTCTGTGTTGGGGGGTTAGGGTTTAGGGGGTTGAGGGTGTAGGGTTTAGGGGTTTAGGGTTTGAGGGGTTTAGGGTTTCGGGGTTTAGGGTTTTGGTTTAAGGGTTTAGGGGTTAGGGTTTGGGTAGATTAGGAGCCCCGGTGAGCATCCAACTTCTTTACAAGACAAGAACCCCTCATCCAGAATCTAAAATGTGTAGGCTTCAATGCTTCATAGTCTCCGTAAGTAGAAGTGTTGGAGCTGAATTAAAGGCTCCTGAGTTGAATCTTGGGGCTGAGGGTTTTCGAGCTGTCTTATGTTTGAAGGTAGTGGAAGTTTCGGGGTTCTGGAGGGTTTAGGATTGAGAATCGTGTTCTAGGGTTTTGGAGGGTATGGGATTCAGGGCCTACTTTTTGAGAATCAGGGCGACTTAGTAGGTAGGTTAATAACCCCTGTAACCCCTATAATCCACATAGCAACCATAGTTCTCCCCCTCACTAACCTACTTACTAAATCCCCCTGATCCTCCGAGTAGGGTTTAGTTTTCAGGGTTAATGTAGACCCATGATTAATAACCCCCCCTCCTTTTAATGGCCTAAATATTAGGATCCCTATTAAAACCCCTATTAAGGGGAGGGGGTTTATCAATAAGGGGCCCTAAACCCTAAACCCCTAAACCCTAAATCCTAAATCCTATGACCCTACACCCTATAACCCGAAAACCCTAAACCCTAAACCCAGATTAAGGGTTAAGGTTTGAGGGCTTCATGGTTCGGACTTTTTGCCACTTGCCAGCATTGAAGGAGAGCCGGGATGTTCAGTAGGGTTCCATTTTAGGGTTTAAGGTTTAGGGTTTAGGGTTTAGGGTTCAATTTTGCCCTAAACCTTAAATCCAAAATGATGAGGTGTAAACGCTAGACCCTCAACCCTAAGCCCTAAGCCCGAAACCTGTCCAGTGCATAACCTTTAACTTTTGGGGTTGAGGGTGAGCAAAAACCCAAAATAAACATAAAGGGTATTGATCCGCTTCAGTAGATAGAATGTGGGGTATATGAGGATCTTAATATGGTTGCGGGGAATCCATATTCCATCTACTTAAGCGGACTATAACTTTTGGCAAGCCCTAGCTACTCGACAACTAAGGTCCCACGCGGTTTAGGGTTTAGGGTAAGGTTGTTGCATTGCCCCGAAGCACACGTGCCTACACCTACTAGCAAAAGGCTAAGTTTGGAGCTCAGGGGCTAATGTGTTGGTAACGGGGTCAAAAGGAGGAAGGGTGCAGGCTTTTCAGTTTAGGGCTCAGGATTGAGCATCTGTTGGATTCAGGCTTGTGTTGAGGGCTGGGAGTTCATGGCTGGAGATGTAGGATCTAGGGGGGGGGGAGGGCCGGGCAGGGTGTGTTGTTGGTACACAGACGGCATTTCTCAGCCATAAGGACCCGCTCCAAAAGGAACACTAACAAATGCAGGTTTAGCGCGCCATAAGGTCTATACCGAGTTGAAACGGGATTTAGGGTCTAGCGGCAGCTCCTTGTGTTCGGCGGCTCATCAGCGGGCTGGTGATGGCATCCACCGACATCCCCACACCCTAGACTCCAACCTGCTTAGTAGGGAGTGGGGAAATGGGTTACAGGACTGCTATTGGGTTGCCCAGACCCCGCAAAGGATCCAACGAATGGAGCCTCCCCGTAATCCCCTAGGTTCAGAAATGCTTTAAACTCAGTTACTATATTGGGGAAACCCTATAAATTACTATTTAGGGTTTAGGGTTTAGGGGGAAACCCCATTATTTACTATATATACCCATTATGGTAACTTAATTTAAGTTCCTTAACAGCAACCCAGTCAACCCTAGACCTTAGAAACCCTATACCTTGCAGTGGCACAGCACATCGTGGTCGGCCTGAATGAGCGGGTCAAGCGACTTGAAGAGGCTTGGGAATTCTTTCCCGACATCGAAGAGTTCAACTGACGGTCAGCTGACTCAATTGAGGAGCCGTGCTTCACCGGAAATCTTCCCGACATCGAAGAGTTCAACTGACGGTCAGCTGACTCAATTGAGGAGCTTGCTTCACCTTTTGAATGTGCACTGCCTCCACGAACGTGCTCTCCGAGTAGTCCAGCCAAATTTGTTAAACAGGGTTGTACTGGGACCTTTTGGTGCGGCAAATTGTCACAAGCCCTAAACTCTAAGTATGGACGGCAAGGTGGTTTCCATTTTTCGTTTCCAGTGCCTACATTCTCTAGTATCTAGACTCTAAACCCTGTAGTTTCCATGTTCCCTCCCACTCCAGGCGAAGACCCCCCAACCCTAAACCTTCAACCCTAAACCTTTAATCCTAAACGCTTAGCCCTAAGCCCTTAACCCTAAACCTTGAACCCTAAACCCTAAACCTTGAACCCTTAACCCTAAACCCTTTAACCCTTAACCTTCGCGACCGAGGCTTTGCCCCAAGGGCACCCGAAGAGATCGAGAGAACCCGGGCACTTTGAATTCATTTGGGGGTTTCCCAAGATTAGGGGTCATATAGGGATTATAGGGTACATATTGGGGTTACATTGGGATAATGGAAAAGAAAATGGAAACTACTATAGTATTATCTGGGGGTTTCCCAAAATTAGGGGGCTTAAGGTTTAGGGTTTAGGGATTAGGGTTTCCCAAAAATAGGGGTACCTACTATAATGGAGAATCAAATGGAAAAGAAAATGGAACATGAAATGGAAACTGGGTTTCTATAGGGGATTATAGGGATTAGGGTTTCCCAAGATTAGGGGCTACCTTCTGGGGGTTCCTATAGTAACGACTAGAGTATTTTTGGGGTTTATATTGGGGTCCCCTTGTTTAGGGAAATTACCATTTATGCTTTCTGATTTTGAGCTTCGGTTCTGGATTCGCGTAAAAGGATGCAATTAGTCCACAGCGTGTATGTGGTTTTAGACTTTAGGGTCCCAGCTGGTGTTATTTGGATAGTTCCAAAAACCTCAGTGTCCTATTTTGGTACCCCTAGATATTAGGTGCTGTAAATAATCTATGACTAAAAGGGGCCCAAAATTTTGAGAACAGCCCGTGTGTAGACTTAGATTAAACCCTTATAAACCTTTAGATCCCCCGGGTTGACTTGGTTTAGGGTTTAGGGTTTAGGGGTTGATATTTACCTGCTATGCACTTAAGGCTCACGGAGGGTCGACCCTCCATCGGTGCGACTGGGCCTTTCGGGTCTAGGGGTCTATATGTGGACACTAAAACCTGAACCCTGGACCCCAACCGGCCCAACCGCAGGAATATATGTGTATATCCGCTACAGACATTGAGTGGGAGGATGTCCCAGCTGAAGCCCTCATGTAGGCCTCCCCGCATGACAACTAAAGTAACGAAGACCTTGAACCCTAAACCCTAAACCCTAAACCCTAAAGTGGATTTTGGGGCCCAACCTGAGACTCCGGTGCCTGAACCTTGCACCTCACAATCACAAAAGGGTACATGGGGGTTTCTCAACGAATGGATTCTAGGGCTCTTCTTAAGATGTTTGGGTGAGCTCCTACATATGAGCTATAGTTTCAACTCCCAGTATCCCCCTTAATAACCCCAATAATACTCCCCCACATAATCCCCTCTCTAACCCCCTTTAGGAGTTTAGACTATAACTCATATGCCTCTGTGCAGAACTCCCTCAGAAGGCAGCGCCTACCGTTCCCTGGTGGGTCTTCCAGGCCGCTGTCTATGCAGAGGGTTCGCGCTTGCGGGCTGTGGCCTAGGGCGTACTTGGAGGGTCAGGGAGACCTAGTAAGTAGGTTTTTCACCCCTATAACCCATAAAGTAACCCCATTTATCCCCATTATTAACCTACTTACTGAGTCCCCCTGACCCTCCAAGTAGGGTAGAGGATTCGCGTCTTTGGGCGTATAGGAATTTCTGAGGGTTTCATGTGGCGTCATAATACCTTTTCAAGAGGAGCGCGCCCGGATTCAGAAGGATCTGCAGGATTTCTGGGTTGCTGTTAAGGAACTGAAATTAAGTTACCGTAATGGGAATATATAGTAAATAACAGGGTTTCCCTAATATAGTAACTTAAATTAAGTTCCTTAACAGCAACCCAGATTTTGGAACATAGCGTAGTAAAGGTATAAAGCAAGTTTGAGCTTCACATGCGTACCCATGGCCAGAGAGCTTTGTCAACTCTTTTTCGAAGACATGAAGAATGCCTACTTGAGAAGAGAGGCTTGATGGCATCTTGTATACCCTAAGCCTTTAAAACGTGTTGGAGTACCTGATGCCTTGTCGCCTCATCTGATCCGATTAATTTCAGAGAAATTGAGCTGGTCCCTAGAACCGCAGAGTGAGCTTCGAAACCTGCAATGACTGCCCTCCCCCTCAAAAAGCAAACCTAATCTTGCCATCTCCTCCAAAAGGAAGACTAGTAGGGTTTGGGGTTTAGGGCTTTGGGTTTTCCTGAACTCCTGATAGAAGCCATCTACAGTTGGTTAGTGCATCCACACCACTCCTGCAACCTATAAGTTATGGTGGTCTTATGGGAAATACAATGGAAACAACCCACCAGACAAATTATCCCTTAACTTAACCGACTTAACTCTAAGCCCTGAAGCCCTAAACCCTAAACCTACAGCTAAGAAATTCAACCCTGGGGTTCCATGTGGAGCTATAGCCTAAACTCCCCAAAAGGGGGATATATAGGGGATTATATAGGGTTTAAGGTTCAGGGATTAGGATTTAGGGTCTAAACTCCTTAAAGGGGGCTATATAGGGGATTATATAGGGGAGGGGTTATTCAGCGGGATACTAGGAGTCTAGACACTAGCTCATATCAGTGTTATGAAGTGTTGCCTTAGCGCTGCAGGGAAGACCCTTACGACGTAGCGTTCTCTTCCAAGTTCCGTTGGGTGAGTGTAAAGTTTTGAGATTTAGGGTTGAAGGTTTAGGGCCAAAGCATATACCTCCCTCAACCCCAAAACCCCTAAACCATAGACCCCTAAACCCTATCTACACCCAGGATTCATGCTTTAGGGCGGAAGGTTGAAGATTGCTTTAGCCCACCCTAGCCTTCAAACACATGCCGCCTCGAGCCTAAGCACCGTGTTCCAGAACCTGAAGGAAGCCTTACCACTATGGGCTATTAGACCTTAAGCGTACCTTAATCTACCCTTAATAGGGTCCTAATAGGGAATTTTAGGGTCTAATAGCCCATAGTGGTAGGGTTTGGGGTTTAGGGTTTAGGGTTCGCATAAGCAAGGGCCCTTCGACCCTAACCCCTGCTCTAGGGCTGTTACTTGGTTGATGCAGTTGGGGTCCTTTGGTATCTGCCGGAGCATCCAAACCGCAGACCCCTTAAAGGCCAAAAACAGAACCTCCTAGAAAAGTAATCGCGTAGCTTCAGCAATGTAGGGATGATTGTCTTTTATTTGGGGTGGGTCCATGGTGTTGGTCTTTTAGAGGATTTGGTGCCCCAGGCTTCCAATCAGTATAAGTCCTGGAGCCAGGGAGCCTGCTTAAGAGTTTCATGGGTGGTTGTAAAAGAGCGCATAGGCCCCTTTGTTTACTTGTCATGTTTCTGATTGCGCTTTCAACAACCGCAAGCCTTAGAAGGCTTTACATGCCCTCATTTAGCCGTTTATGTACATATATATATATATAACCCTCGTAAAATGCCTCAATGACACAGCGAATGGCCGATTTCCGGGAAGCCCACCAAAGAATGCTGTCAAACTATGTCCTGGACAATGCGTACCTGACCGCAGCTGACAAGAACAGTGATTGGGAGAGCAGTGTGGGGTGAAGGCGCTACCCAGACCCCCTACAGGATCCAACAAATGCAACCCCTTGATAATCTCCTGGTTTCCCAATGTAGTAATGGAGCCATTGTGGGGCGTTCCATTTTTCGATCCTTTAGGGGGTCTGGGTAGAGGTCCTCCAATCGGAGTCGGAGTCCGGCAAGGCTTCCAACGCCTCCGAATCCAAGGCCACATCTGCCGCCCTTGCAAGACTGGGTTGCTGTTAACGAACTTAAATTAAGTTACCATAGGGGGTAGACGGTAGATATATAAACAATAGGGTTTTCCCAAATATTAGCTTAAACCAAGTTCCTTAAACAGCAACCCAGACGAAGGCCCACTCCAGGCATTGCCTGTTAAGGCTTTTTTTTGTTTAGTCCTCCCTGTGTGACCCCAGTATAAACTGGCATACCTCCGTATAGTCCCCATGTAATCCCTGCAAAGCCCGCCTATCACTATTTTTAACCACTTGGAGGGTGAGGGGGACTTAGTAAGTAGGTTAATGATTGGTATAATTAGGGCTGGATTGCTGACCTACTTCCTAAGTGTCGCTGACCCTCCAAGTACCCATGAAACCCCAAACCCTAAACTGCACAGAAACGCTAGAGGTGGCTATACTTTTCCTTGGATTGCAGCGCTGCAAAAGGAGGCGAAGGACGCCCTTCGGGGTTTAGGGTTCATAGGTCAGGGTTTTTGGCTACTTAGAGGGTCAGGGAGACTTAGTAAGTAGGTTAATAACCCCCATAACCCATACAGTAAACCCATTTATCCCCAATATTAACCTACTTACTAAGTCCCTCTGACCCCCCAAGTAGGGTTTTGGGTTTATAAGTTTACGGAGTGAGGTTGGGGCTCTCGAGTCATATAGGGCTGTTTTGGGGTAACTTTGGATTAAGAAGCCCTAAATGCCCTAAACCCTAAGCCCTATATAAACCCTAAATCCTAAACCCTGAGCCATGTCATCCTTTTGCTTGAGCCTTCTCTCTGCACGCCTTGGAGGCCCTTGATAACCCAAGATTTGGAGAGATGCCCATATGAGCTATGAAGTAAAAGCTCCTTAAAAGGGTTATATAGGGGATGATATAGGGGAGTACTATAGGGGTCATAAAGGGGGATTCTAGTACTTGAGCCTGTAGCTCATATGAGTTAGGTACAGTCCCCACCCACTAAGAGCGATTACCTGGGAGAATGCAATACACTGCAAAACTTTACATAGGTGGGGGCCTACCCTAACATGTATGCCCATACGGCCAAGAATTTTTTTGGAGTGCTTCGAAGCACGTAAGTGGATGGGGAATATGGAGAAAGTAGGAGCCTGGACTATGAACTAGGGAAGGTATCTGTTCTTAATCCTTGTCTATCTTTCGCTTCGTGTCTAAGGCAATTGCAGAAGTGAAGTTACATGTAGCACTTTACTTAAGCCTTGTATACCCTTTAAGTATCTCCCCTTGGTCTCTATACCAATATACACCTTATATGTTCCCCCATTGGAAACTCCTCTCCTAAAGGCGGTTAAAAAAAAGAGCTCCAAGCTTTATCAATCGGTTAGAGCCTTAGGATCTGCTAGAAAACCCGGCCCCCCTAAAGGATCCAAAAAATGGAACCCCCCCCCCCCAATATGAACCCAGTACTACATTGGGGAAACTAGGGGAGTATTAGGGGGGTTCATTTTTTGGATCCTTAAGGTGCTGGTATGATTTGCCTGGATTTTGGGGAGAAAAGGTCCGACAAAAAAAAGCAACCCAAATTGTGCGTTTGGATTGAAGAAATGCTTCAAGCCCTGCAGTTTTTCTGCAGGATGCGGGCTCTGTGCTCTTAGCCCCAGCAGCTTGGCCAATGTTTGGGGTGGAGGAAGGCCTGAGGTTGACCTTAAACCTGTACCCCCTAAAGCCTAAACCCCTAAACCCTTAAACCCTGAACCTTTATAGCCCTTGAACCCAAAACCCTACTTAAGGGCTTGGGGTTTAGGGGTTAGGCCGGCCTAGGGGAATTGATGTGGGGTCTTGTCCGTTGAGAGTAGGGTTTCAGAAGCTTGTTGGCCTAATGGAATGTGCGGTTTAGGGTTTCTGGGTTTAAGGGTTTAGGGGTTTAAGGGTTTGAGGGTTTAAGGGTTAAGGGGTTGGTCTAATTGATGGGATTCTTCCCTGAGCAGGGGTTGTTCGGCTGTAAACCACAAACCACTTCGCCCGACTTTGCAATGTCTGCTTTAGGGTTCAGATCAATGGGGTTCGGGTTGAGCGATAGATGAAGGAAGGAAGGACGGAAAGCAAGGAAGGAGGCAAGGAAGGAAGGAAGGAAGGAAGGAGGGAGGGAAGGAAGGAAGGAAAGAAGCAAGGGCGGGCAGACGGAATGCAATGAAGGGTTGAAGGAGACACAATGATGGTCCTGGCATGGGGAATCCTATAGTTTCGGGTTTAGGGTTTGGGGATGTTTGGGGTTAGGGTTTAGGGTTTGGGGACCTTCGGGGTGTAGGAGCCTTGAACCTAAAAGTTAAGCGAGTTTGGCCTCAGCAGGGTTAGCCCTAATCAACAGTGCCCAGCGCACGAACGTCCCAGTCCCAAGGACAGAAGCTTTTCCCCTCATGTGAGCTAGACTCTAAACTCCTTAAAGTGGGTTATATAGGGGATTATATAGGACTACTATAGGGCTTATTAAGGGAGATACTAGGAGTTTAGACTATAGCGCATGCTGAATCTGTCCCCCAATTGTGCTTCAGTTATCATAGGGAGATGCAGGGGGTGGGCTGGTGGAGTTCCTAAAGTTTAGGAACTCTATTCCCTAAAGTTTGCAGTTGGCAGAATTTTTTTTGTTCACGGTGCACTTGGGTTGGCTACACGCCCCCTAGACTTGGCAAATCCTAGCGGTTTAGGGTTTGGGGTGCCAGCTCACAAGGTTTGTTTTGAAAGTGATGCGAAAACAGCTTAGGTCAGGCCTTGGCATTCTTGGTCTGATGTAGACATTAAGCCCCGAACCCAAGAAATTCTAAACCTGAGGATTTGGGATCGGATTTAGCGCTTAGGGGGGTGAAAACCACAATAATGCAGAATCACATGGAAAAGAAATCGGAAACGTGAGATGGACAATGCGGGTTATATAGGGGCTTACGGAACAAGGAGGGGTGGTTTGTTACGCCAAGCCCGAAAGCTAGGAGTTTAGTGTAGTCATATGATAGCTATAAGGTCCTGATTATAGCAGTTGGGGTAATTGAACCGCTTCATTACTTAAGGATAGGGGTCGGATGCGGTCAAAAGGAACCAAGGGGCTCAAGCCTCAAATCTTGTTTTAGCAGTTCTTCATCCAGGATTTTGTGTTCGCGTCCCTGTGGCTGCTTCCAGGATTTTATTTCGTGTATGTCGTTGGCCCCGGTGGAAATGTGACTGATTTTGAGAGGAAGCTTCGACGACAAAGACGACAAAGTCTGAGCCTCCCGCTGTGATAGTGGGAGGCGAGGGCTGGCTATGGCAAAGACGACAAAGCCTGGGCCGACCGCTGTGATAGTGGGAGGCGAGGGTTGCGACTTCAAAGACGACAAAGTCTGAGCCTCCCACTGTGATGGTAGGAGGCGAGGGCCGGAGACGACAGCGCTTGAGGAGGCATCCCAAAATTTTAGGTTTGCGGCGTAGGCGCAAAAGATTCAACTTCAGGCTTTCTGTCCACGGCAAAGCCCCGTGAACATTCAAAATCAGTGATTTCTGAGGCCCTAACCCTTTTGACATGTAGTCCATTGCCCCTCATTCCGCTAGGACTAGGAATTTATCCGGATAAAATCCTGAGGACAACCCCCAATGTATGCCCAACCTTTTTTCAGGATTTAGGGGTTAGTCATCATAAGCTGATGTGCCCCAAGCATCCATACAGCTTTCAAGCATCAAAAAAGGCTACTGTACCGCCGACACCCCCGATGTTTTCAAACCTTAGAAGCCTAAACCCTGCTCGCCGCCTGCACCAGTTTGAAACCTTAAACCTTTTTCTAACCCGCACAACCTATAGGTTCAGGGTTCAAACTTCAAAGCCATAATCTAAGGAGGGCACTATGGGGCTTTGTAAAACCGGTCAAGGATCCATGGCTAGGACGCTAGGCAACTGATGGGCCCAGGCTTAGGACTAGGCACGAAACCCAAGCCCTAAACCCTAAACTACCACTATGGGCTATTAGACCTTAAGGGTACCTTAATCTACCCTTCATAGGGTCCTAATAGGGAATTTTAGGGTCTAATAGCCCATAGTGGTAAGCCCTAAACACAAAACATCACTTAACCTTCAAGCCAACAGTTCATACATCGAAACCACCCGCCCTACTCCCCCCCTTCCATATGAAGCCCCGAAGACCACCCTTAAACCCTACATCCCTAAACGCATAAGACCCTAAACCACGAACCCACATAAACCCTAACCTCTAAACTCCCCCCCCCCCCAACCAGCCCCTGCAAACCACCCAAAACATTCCGAAGCCCAGGGCCAGGGCAGCGACCCGGACAACCGGAACCTCGGCATGGTGTACATCTACGACTCACTGGACTGATTTTTTTTTTTGCGTTGAGGGTTTAGGGGCTTAGGATGGATATTAGGGTTTAGGGAGGACGAGGCTGAGGGTTTAGGGGTTAGGGTTTAGGGAGGACGGGGTTTAGGGTTTTGAGTATCTACGACTGAAAGGCCTTTCCATCTATGCCACGCGAAATTCGTAGGGTTTGAGGTTTACATCCTGATGGGCCTTCGGTGGATGAAGGAAATCTTCTGAATCTGTTATATAGGGATAATGGAAAAGAAAATGGAAACTACTATCTTCTGATTCTGGGTTGCGAGTAGGGAACGAAGGCATAGACTTCTCTCAGGTTCAGGCAAGACACATGCCCCAGACCCATGTGCATTCTCTCCTAACAAGGAGCGGGTTCAATTATTTTTGGTTGGGTAAACCCTAAACCCTTAAACCCTTAAACACTAAACCCCTAAACCCTTAAACCCTTAAACCCTTTGCCCAGGAGGGCTTTTCAATCCATGAAGTTCATGGCCTCAAGAAGGATTATACAAGGATTCTGTGGTTAGGGTTTTGGGTTTAGGGTTTAAGGGTTTAGGGTTTAGGGTTTAAGGGTTTAGGGTTTAGGGTTTAGGGGTTAAGGGTTTAGGGTTTAGGACTGCACGGAGCGCATATGCCGACTGAAAGGCCTTTGAAAGCTTGAACACTCCTACTTGGAGCCAGAGGTAAGTTTGGGTGTAGGGTTTGGGTGTTTGGCAGGTGAGGTACTGGATTTTTGGCACTTGGGGCCTCATAGGTTATGAGCCATTATGAGATATTATTACGAGCAGGCTCGAATCAGTGAAATTTTCCCATGAACTATAGTCGAATCAAAAGGGGATTATAGGGGTCATTAAGGGGATACTCGGAGTTTGGACTTTGGACTCTAAACCCTAAACCCTAAACCCTAACTTCCCACCCAGGCCTGCCTAGGCCGTACCCACCCTTTTCCAGGGTGCCTGGACCCAGAACTACATCCGGCAGCTATTCACACCATAGCTTGGAAATACTATGCAAGCCTAA
>CAJNIZ010043311.1:14052-36233 GCA_905231905.1 Symbiodinium pilosum
TGATGATAATTGTTGTAATATTATCAGACGACTAGATTACTACGACAGGGTCTTTTTTTTTTGGGACTGGGGTAGTCGAAATTGCCTTGTAAACCAAAAAACAAAAATACATACTTTACACAATGGTAAATAAGGAGCATAATAGTAGTAGTAATATGATCAGATGACTATATGATCATGACAGGGTCCTAGTGTTTTGGGACTGGGGTAGTCGAATTTGTTAGGAGGACCCCCCACCNNAATAGTGGTATAATAGGATTATAAGAGGACCCTAATATGATCCTTCTTACCCTTTATAGTGACTATTACAGGGCCGGGGGTCCACCTAACGAATTTGCCTTGTTAACTTGTGCAGGAGTTCCCTGCGCATCTCGCAGAGGACCTGCTGGTGCTGAGATGGTTTGGGTTGTTCAGACTCAGGGAACGGTTAGGGTTTATAGGGTTTTGGGTCTGTAGGGTTTTGGGTTTATAGGGTTTTGGGTTTATAGGGTTTAGGGTTTGTAGGGTTTTGGGGTTTCTAAGGTGTTGGGTTTTTGAAGGTTTAAGGTTTAGGTTTTGGGGCTTAGGGTCAAGAGGTAGTGCTATGGTTTAGACCAGAGGCTCCGAAATCCTTAACCTTTACTTACCCTAAGATCTGGCTGAATACCCGAACCCCCACCCAGATGAGTATGCTATCCGTAAACAACTCCGATTTTGACCACTGTCCTGCTTCCCCATGCTCCAAGAAGAACTTTGCTTAAGGTGTAGGGTTTACAGGGTTTAGGATGTCTTTTGCAATTTCAAGGTACCTCGCCGGATGGAGGAAACCTTGCATTCACCTGGAATCCGAAATGTACCAAAATGCCCCGAATTTATTTTAACGTACACAGAGAGGTGCATGATTTGTTCATCCAGATGGTTCCCAGCAAAACCACACGGTTTAGGATTCTAGAGCTACCCGCTACCAGAAGCATTTCCACCCCCAGCCACGTAAACCCTAAACCCTAAACTCAGGAGTACAAGCAGTTCGAAGATGACATGAGTGCCGTCTACAAGCCAGCGTTGCTGGAAACTCTTCGGAAATTTTTGAAGGTTTGGAAAGTAGTCGCCCTATGCAACCCTCAAGAGGAACTCTTACTATAACCATTATAAAATGTACCTATACATCCCCAGGGTCCCTAAGGGCCCCCTTTTTGTTTGAGAAACTCTCGATTCGACTTCAGATCGGTGAGTTCGCCTGGTGACAGGATTTTGGCTGGTTTAGTTTGCTTAGGGATTAGGGTTGGAAGATGAGGGTCTGGGGTTTGGGGTACACGCGCTCAGGCCGCGGGATTTTGAGTAAAGCCAGTTTTATCATTGAGGTTCAGGCTTTAGGGGGACTAAAGGGGTTTAGGGATTGGGGCTTTGAGTCAGATCTTATGGCTCGAGCCATATCCAGTCCCGGCAAAGATCTTTCTTCACTGTTTCGCATGCTACGAAGGAGTTCCTCCAATCAATCCCTACATGAACTATAGTGTCAACTCCTTAATGGGGATTATATAGGGGAGTACTATAGGGGTTACTAATAGGGATACTTGGAGTGTAGACTGTAGCGCACATGTTCCGAAGAGGGGTCGCCATGGTAATCATCAGTCTTCTCCTAGCGTCTGCACCTCATAGGGGTTCCTAAGAGACCCTAAACCCTAAACAGTAGTTTCCATTGTCTTTTCTTTGATCCCCGTATAATCCCTATATTCCCCCGGTATGACTATATTACCCCTTTTTCTACCCTAAAGGGCTTTAGGACTGAAACTCCAGCCCAGTATAAGCTGGAACCATTTGACTTTACCAAATCCAGCTGAACTGTTTCAACCCTAAGGCCTCAACCCACCCGAAGCCTGAGCCCCAAACTCGACCCGCCCCAGACTAACAAGGAACCTTACATGGAGAGACATCTTCAAAAAGGACAGTAGTCTTCATGTGGCCCCTGTTGGGCTTCTTTGTTAGTTAATGGGAGGGTAAGCAGGCCTTACTAAAACCAGACAAGCCTTTAACCAACACCTTCAACCCTAAATCCTATAAACCCTCAACCCTAAACCCTATATCCTGTAAACCCTCAACCCTAAACCCTAAAACCAACATCCGAAAGGAGTTGGAGGCTGAGGAGCATCTCAGCTGAGCGCAGGTTCAGGATCGTAGACTAGTTGTTTCAGGGTTCTATGTAGACTAAACCCTAAACACCAAGCCCTAAACCTAAACCCCAAACCCTAGACCCCAAACCCTATACCCTGAACACCATGTAATGGCCTATTTTGGGCTCTTTTGCAGGTTTGGGGCGATGTACGTAGTTGAGGGCAGTTGAGGCCTTGGGAATGTTCTGGGGTTGTTAGGGTCTTGGATTTAGGGTTTATAGGGTTTGTTCGATGTCGGTTTAGGTTTGAGGGTTTATAGGATTTAGTAAGTTTAGGATTGACGGTTTAGGGTTTGGCGTTGCGTAGAAATAAGCAGGGCCACATGTGGAAAGTGCTCTGAGTGTTTTTTTCCAACTTTGATGACCGTTTTGCGGACTCGAGGCTTCGGTTAGAGAATTTCCTGCAACAGAATGGACCGCAGAAGGGCAGCTCAGCCGGTTTGTATAGAAAGTAGGAATACGCAAAAACACCCCGCTTGACGGTTCAGGGGTAGTTCTGAGTAGAGTTCAAAGTTTAAACGCTTCGCATACAACCACATACATACCGCTGATACCCTTACTTCACTACTTGTGTAGCTGCCCATAAAGGCCTAACATCTCCACCTTGGCTGTCCTAACCCTCAACCCCAACCCTAAAGCCGAAATCCCAAAACCCCATCCTGGAGGCGAAATCCCAGGGTGTAGGAGGGGTCAGAAATCTGGCGATCGCTTCTAGGAGTTGGCAGTAGACTTATCCTCGTGTGCGGGCTTTAAGGTCTATAGATTCCACCGCTCGGGATTTGGTCTGTGCTCAGGGTTTTAGGATTTAGGGTCGAGGGCTTTGCATTCAGGATTTTGGGTCAAGGATGTAGTGTTTGCCCTTAACCCTAAACCAGGATTTTGGGTCAAGGATGTAGTCGTCTTGGGGAATCGAGCCTTGGGTACGATTCGCGACATTGCAGCTGCAAGTTGCAGTCAATCAGGGCACTAGCTCCCTTTGTACCGGTGAGATTGTCATCCCGAGCTGTAGCTGTACTGGGCGTTTTGCCGATTGAAGAATGGCATAGCGCCCAGCACAAGATATGACGTCAATTCGTTCTATGTTCGGAAGGCCGATGCCTCTTGACAAAAGACGAACGGCTTACCATGATGGTGATGATGATGGAGATGACGGCGGCGAAGACTTAACATTCAAGGTGCTCTGAAGCTCAGGAGCCGCGTGCGACTCATTGAAGTACTCCGCGCTTTCCCTTTCGGAGGCACTGCTCCAGGAGGCAGGGCATCCAGATTCTCTTGCAGGCAACAGACCGGGGTCACAGAGCTTTCGCATAGGGATCTTGAATCCTTCATTCCTTGGCTTAAAGGCCCCCTCCTAGTAACAGTGGTATACAAGGAACATGTAGAGACCTGAAGGTGCAATACAATCATCTCTAGCGCTAACAAATGGGTAAACCCTACAGCCTTGTTAATCCTAAGCCCTAGACCAAAACCTTTTTGCCTAACCTAGCTTACCACCATGCAAGTTGGTGAAACCCCAATCTCGAACCTGAGATCGCTAAAACCCCGAGCCCTGAGCCTAAGACCTTGAGCCCAAAACCCTAATATACCCTAACTTCTAGTCCCAAGCCCTACACCCTGCCCCCTAAGTCCTACAAAACTTAATCTCAAACCCGAAACCCTACGCCCTAAACCCTACCCCCTAAATCGTATAAACCCTAACTCCTAAACCCCAATGTCTAATCCCAAAACCCTAAACCCCTAAGCTTGCTAAGGAAGGGCCTCCTCCAGTGTCCCGGCCCGGGTGCACAAATACCATGGCAGCTCATAGCAGCTCGGATGCACTGCAGAGCCTTCATAGTTACCGAGGGGTTTAGGGTTTAGGCCTCAGGGTTTAGCGTCTAGGGTTCAGGATTTAGGGCTTAGGCTTTAGGATTTATGATTTGGGATTCAGGATTTAGGGTGCAGGGATGTAGCATGTAGGGCTTCGGACTAACTAGTAAGAGACAGCCAAGACCATCGAATCCTGGCCTTCTCGTATACTGTTGTTTGTGCCTGGGCTACTAGGTTGTTGGTGGACGTGTCAGGTAGGTGCTCTTAGTTTTTATTACAGTTATCGTGAGTGTATGTATTTGGTGTCATATTTGAGGGTCCATATTAAAAATGCCTCATCCCCCAACCACCATGGGTTCCCTATTAGGACCCTATTAAGGGTAGATTGAGGTACCCTTAAGGTCTAAGATTTTTGACAGAGGGCCCTACCATATGTGAAATGATTGACGTTGCTGCACCGTAGATGTAAAGTTCAGCTTTGCCTTGGCCCAACACCAAAAACCCTAAACCCCCTAAACCCTAAACCCTAACCCCCTTGATGTGGATGTGGAGTTTAGGGTTTAGGGTTAAACCCTAAACCCTAAACACCCCTGATGTGTCAGCCCTATGTATAACTCGTCTTCTCAGAGCCAACAGACGATAGATCCAAAAGATCCTGAACTGCATTGAAGACCTTATGAACATTACAGGTTTTAGGGTTTAGGATTTAGGGTTTAGTATGGGGTTTAGGGTTTGGGTTCAGGGTTTAGGGTCCAGCCTGGAGACCCTTTGAAGTCCCAGAGCTCGATGACATCCTGCCACGTATATCATCTTTGTAACCAAGTCCTTCCTCTATGGGATCCTTAAGGCGAGGTGGTTGAAGGGGGGAGGGTACCAGGAAGCCTTGGGGAACTGTAAGGAAGCTTAGGGAGTAGGGCGGCATAACGGGGACTATTAGGTTACCAAACCCCCTTTAGGACATGGCAAAACCTGAAATCCTAACAATCGCGAGTTCTTCTTTTCCCTTATTCCCTGCTAAGCCTCCCTCAGCCCCACTTGGAGGCTCAGGCTACATAAAACCCAACGTGCTTATTAGGGTTTAGGGTTAGAGCCCAAGTATGCCCACATTAGGGGGTCTTCGGGGGCTTAGAATTGGGTTCGTAGTACATTTAAAAAGTAGGTTATACTACCTTTGACCTCCCGGTAAACTTTACAACACATGATAGCTTTCATTTTCTGAGCACCCAGGAGTAATGTCCCAAACTCTGGACTCTAAATTTTAACTCTAAACACTTAAGCCCAGAATGGATAGAAATTGCAGCGGGCCAAAACCAAACCGCAAAGCTCCGCTCAAAACTCCGCCCAAAGCTGCCGAAAAATCCGGACATGAACCCTGTACAATTTCTACACCCCTAAACCCTAGGCCCTAAACCCTAAGCCCTAAGCCCTAAACCCTAAGCCCTAAACCCTAAGCCCTAAACCCTGAACCCCAAGCCCCAAACCCTAAGACTTAAACCCTAAACCAATCGCTTTGCCAACCCTGAGGGCCTGTTCATGTGCCTACTGCTCGCGATGCTGGGCCTGGGCTACTACTGTCCCTACCCTTGACTTCTCAGGGCTTGTTAGGATTTAGGGTTTAGGGTTTAGGGGTGTAGGGTTTAGGGGTTTAGGGTTTAAGGGTTTGCCTAGACTTCTGAGGGCTGGAGTTTTCAAAGGTTAGAGCTTAAGAAGGAGGAGGAAGAGTAACAAGCAAGGAGGTGAAGATTTTTTCAGCAAAAACGAAGGAGGCAGCTCGGTAGGGAAACAGCCTAAGTTGCAACCAAGTGGTGTCTTGTAGTCTTTTCTAATTACTATTCTAGATATCACTAGCACTGCACCCCAAACCATGAGACCTAAGCTTCGTGCTGAGGTCAACCTAAGTCTAGGAGTTGTTCACGAGCTTGGGTTACATGAGCCAAACATGGATATGTAGTGAGTAAAAGAGCTTTCTTATGCTGGTAACTTAGCTTACAGGTCTTAAAACCTCATGAACATCCCCAGTATATCTTTCACATTTTCCATCTTCGTTTCCACTTGACTCTTCTCCTTTGTAGTTACCACCTCGTTCTTGCGGTCCCCTGTATGAACGTCCGGGTACTGCAGTCGCCGCCGTCAGTGGAATTATTGCTACTGTTTGCTTTGCAGGGTATACTAGTATACACTAGGCGCCTTACCAAGATGATCTTTTCTAGGGTATGGACCTGCGGTATGGAAACGATTTGATCCTACAATGGCAGATCCACGTCTATTGATGCTTACGATTTTGGGCTGTCTCAGGCATCATCATGGTACAGCATCCTCCTCCATGTTCCGACTTCTCCTGCTCGCGAGCCACGATTCTTCTCGATGTCCTCGCATTACGAGCCCTAACCCCTACACCCTAAACCAAGACCCAGAACTTACTGGTACTTAGTAGGGAATATGGGAATCATATCCTTAGATGAGCCCGATATAATATTTTCTCTACTCCCTACTAAGAACCAATAAGCTTAAGGGTAGTGATTCAAAGGGGTGAAGTATTAGCCAATCTCGGGGAAGCCTTGGGGAGCTCTGTGCAAGATTGGGGATGAGAGCCTTCCTTGAAACATCCTCGCTTAAGTTCAGGACTCTATAGAAGGATTTCCCAAAATGAGGAGTACCATTTTGGGCGGTCCCCATAATAAGGATTGTAGAATTTGGGGGGTCTATATCGGGGTCCTCCTATCTAGGGACACTACCATAGTTGGCGCAATCACCATCTTCTGGACAGCTGGGCAGATGGGTTTAGGGCTTAGACTGTCCAGCTATCCTTTGCAGGTAAAGCTAACGCCCAAACAAAATGCTGAAGATTCCAGACATCATGTAGAAGCCCAGGTAGTTACCAACTTCTGGCCCTGAATTCTTAAAGATCATAGCAAGACCTCAACATGACATTGGCAATGATTTAGGCCCCTACAGTACATTCATTCTCTCCTAGGGTTTTGAGCGTTTGGGGTTTAGGGTTTGTTTTAGGACCACCCTGCAAAATTTCCCGGGTAATGACAGTCATAAACCCCAAACCGACTCCAAACCCTCCAATTCAGGTTTTAATCCCTAAGCCCCAAGTCCTGGTTCTCACAACCTAAACCCCAAACCCTAAACTCTCAAACCCTGGGCCCTCCGCCCCTTGGTGATTCGTTAGCCCGAGATGAACCCTTAGTTGGATAAGAGGCGCACACTATGGGCCCTTAATCCTGGGGCTGCTACTTACGTACGACTTAGAGACCCTCGGATTTTCTGTACAGCAAAAGAATACCCAGACCCCCAAAGGGATCTAAAAATCAGATCCCCTAGAAGACAATTGGGAATTATATAGGGATTATATAGGGGTTATTATGGCTTTATATGGGGGATCTAATTTTTAGATCCTCCCAGTGGTCTGGGTAACCAGGTGGCCGATTGCAGCTGCCATTTGTTTGGCGCCCTTCCTCCCTCGACCAGGGGCGCCCTGTCAAACTTCTATTCAGTGATCAGGGTTATGGATTCATTGCTCAGGTTTAAGGATCTAAGTTTCAGGCTTAGAGACGTGGGGGTTTAGGTTTAGGATATAGGGTTCCGGGTCTAGGCCAAAGGGTTGACAATTTAGGGAGTCAGGGCACAAGGCTAAGGATTTATGATCTAAGCATCAGGACGTAGGATTCAGGGTCTAGGGTGTACGTTTCAAGGATTCAGGATTCATAGCGTAGCGTTTAGGATATGACCAGGGGTCCATCAGAGCCTTCCCTCAAAGTCCCAACCCCTAAACCCTGAATCCCAAACTGAAGCCCTAACCCTAAATCCTGAAATCTAAGCCCCTGGCGTAGTTTCCAGCTATTGCGCTCCCCGTACCTAACCTATATCTCCCGATAGAGCCCCTTCACACTTTGAAACCCTCACGTCCTGAACTCCTACATCCTCAAAGCACACAAGTTCAGGCCTTACAGTAGTTCCTGTACAACCCCCTATGGTGCCATACGATTATCCATGTTTCTATTCCTTCGCTCACTATTAACAACCAGCAAGCAAATACAACAAGCTGTACATCCTCATAAACCCCCGAGTTTCCATATGATAATTTCCCGAAATAGGGGGAACCGAATATAGACCCAAAAATGCTATAATCCTTACTGTGGGGACCCCCCAGAAAAGGTACTCCTGATTTTGGAAAACCCTTAACCCTAGTCCCTAAACCCTACATCCTAAACGCTACCCTAAATCCTATATAGCCCGAAATAACCCTATATCCCCCTTTAAAGGCGGGGTACCTTTAATTTTGGGAATCCCCCATTTCATGTTTGCAGTTCTTTTTTCAATAGCATTTCGATTTCCATTTCCCTACCAGCAACCCTAGGAGCCTTCCCCCCCAAACCCCTAAAATCTAGATAATGGGTTTAGGGTTTCGGGGTTTAGGGTTTAGGGTTTAGTGGTTTAGGGTTTAGGGTTTTAGGGTTTAGGGGTTTAGGGTTTAGGGTCGTCTCCTGTTTTCCATTATCCCCATATGACTCCTGTTAAAGCCCTTAAACGATCCTCAAATTGACAAGTGTTTTGAATGGGAGCACTATGCTCCCGGATATGGAGTAAGATTATATCATCCCTCCATTAGGGTAAAAGGGATTTTTCTTCAAGAATAGAATCTTGCGTACTTGGTTCAACCACCCAAAGCCATTACTCACATAAGTAGTCCCTCAACCTTAACCCTAAACCTACAATTCCTAAATCCTAATCCCTAAACCTTAAACCCAAAGCTCTAAGCCCAAATCCCTAAACCTTACTCAGACCCTAAGCCCTACAGCATAAACCCAAAGCCCTAAACCTTAAACCCTAAACCCTCAGCCCAAACTCTAAAAAACAACTCATTGGGGGGTCTGCTTACCACTATGAGCTATTAGACCTTAAGGGTACCTTAATCTACCGTTAATTGGGTCCTAATAGGAAATTTTAGGGTCTAACCCTAAACCCTAAACCCTAAACATTTAGGATCTAATAGCCTATAGTGGTAGGCGGGCTTCCCTGGTGGCAAGCCATGACGAGAGCTACTGCGACCTCAGCGACTTCGCGGAGCTCGAGGACTCCATGGTTTAGGGTTTAGGGTTTAGGGGTTTAGGGTTCAAGGTTTAGAGGTTTAGGGGTTTAGGGGTCTAGGGTTTAGGGTTCAGGGTTTAGGGTTGAGGTGCGCACCTTTAATGCCAAACCCCTGAACCCTCAAGCCTTCTCCATGTCCCCCCTGTAGGCTCCCGTTTTAGGTGAATCAAGGGAGAACCCGGGGGGGGTAGTAGGGGAACTGGAATCTCAAAACCTAAACCCTAAACCTTAAACCCTAAACCCTGAGCCCTACACCCCTAAAACACTGAACCCCTAAACTCAAGACTTAGGCCGCCGATGGTGGGCGGCGCCTGAATCCTTTAGCCAGACCGACATACCTGGGCCTGCCTCAGCAAAGCCACGGATACGGTAGCCCATCTCCATGGGACCAGTACTAGAAGTTAAGATGTTTCTTCAAAATGCCCAAACCCTTCTCCACCCCCCCGAGGGGCCTCTTAAGGGGCCTCCTCAAAATTTCGCACAGGGCCTCTCGAACCTCCCCTCTCAGGGCAGGCCTTTCAGTTGCAAGGCTCCAGGCACCTGCTAACCCCCCCACTGTTGCCAGGGTCAGGGGCCTTCAGGGGCCGCGTTCGGATTTCCATTGAATGTTTTTCAGAAGACTTTCAAACAGAGCCTTCTACAAAGTTCCCCGAGCCTCCCAAGAGCATTTCAGCGGCCCAGCCTCCCTCACAAACTCTGCTTCAGGACAAACCTTCTCCTCAAGAATCTTCCTCAAGCCTTTCGGAAACCAGAAACTTGGGCACAGAAATGTGTGGTGTTGTTGGCCAAGATGGACCTAAGTCAGTTTAGGTGCTAAACTCTAATAGGAACAGGCTTGGGTGGTTTGGCCGCCTGGGACGGCGTGGGGTGGGTGAATGTGTTAGATGGCCTTCCACAGTCAGGCCGAGGCAGCATGTCGCATGGCACGACACGCTCGAAGCGACTCTGCGGCATGACTATCTCTGCTTCAACGCTACATCACGGCAAACCTTGAACCCTAGACACTAAGCCCGAAATCCTAAACCCCTAAACCTTAAACCCCAGACCACTAGGGTTTAGGGATTCCAGGGGTCAGGGTTTATGGGTGTAGGGTTTCAGGGGTTAGAGGTAGAAACCTTTAAGAAGTTTAGGATTGAGGGCTTGGATGTTTCGATGTTTAGGAATTTACGACGCCTACCATGGAAGTTTCTCCAAACTATCCGTGGACCCGCCTAAACAAACCTATAGTCTCCTTAAACCCTAGGCGCTAAGCCCTAACTATCTCTAGGCTTCCTAAAGGTACCACATGTATGAGAAACCGTCTTATTTGGGAATGTATGATGGAGTAGCTAACCTCACCCAGGTTAATTTGAAACTGGAATTGGGATCTTAGAAAGACAACTTTTCTTTTCAGCAGTGGATGGGGGTTTAGGGTTGAGGACCTAGGGGGGTTTGCGAGATACAGGCTGAGGGTTACTGTAGGGTTTACATAACTTAGTAGACTTCATGTGGTAAGTTAGCAAGACGTTATGACATTTGGCCTCAGTTCTGAGACGTTTGCAGCTAACGGCTCGGAGCTTGAGTTTCTCTTGGGTTCAGGGGATACTTTCCTTTTGTTAGCTAGGAACGAAGGAATGGATCCTCAGAGTAGTCTCTATATAACCCATTACAATAGTAGTTTCCAGATTCTTTTCCATTCCTTCATTCCCCGCTAACCAAAGGTAAGCTCAGGATGAAGGGTTTACGGATTGGGAAGATCAGGGCTCAGGGTTTCTGATTTCGGTGACGGGACCATCGCTGAAGCATGTGCTTTGAATGTTTGGCCTGATGCCGGAGCGATCTGGCGGCTGTTTACATTGTAGTTGAGCTGCATATACAGGGGAGCACAGACGTCATGGACGAGTCCGGGGCCACGACCCTGCACCCGAATTTGGTGTGGCTGGCCGATGTCATGCGCGACGAAGACCACTTGTGCGAGAAGTTGACGGCCTACTGACTGCGTCCGTGCGAGTACAGGTCCTGCTGCGCATGGCCGCGAGTTGCACCATTGGCGGCGGCACGAGCACTGGCCACGGAGAAGCTTCTACATAGCAATCCGCGATCTACATAGACCGCATTCGGCAAGGTTTCAGTTGAACTACATACGGGATGCTGGGTTCCCGGCTGTCTCAGGCATATAGGAAAGGCGCGAGGGATCGAAAAACTGAACTACATGAACTCTTGAATCTCACGGTTTCACGCCCCTAGAGGCTTGACCAATGACCTTCATACCTAAATTTTGCAGACCACTCCGGTGTGGAAAGTTGAGCCAATTCCGCTTGAACATGTCCCCTCCCCCAATAGCAAACCTCCCCCACCCCCCAATATGTAGTAACTCTCTCCACGAGTATGTGATGGTGCTATACTGGGATAATCAACTATCAGGAGGCGGCAGATTGCTATAAACTAGCGGGAGGAGGTTCTGGGGTTTACGGAGACAAACGCTTTTCAGACTGATCTCTGCACCCTAATTTGAGGGACGCTGGAGTACGCCTATATATCATACCTCCTTTTCAACCCATGATAACCCTGTTGTAGCCTTTTGTAAGTAGGGTACCTAACCCACTAATAACTCCACGGTCCCTCAAAGTAACAGACGTTTAGAATCCTTGTACATCCTCGGGAATTCCAAGGCTACCCCCACCGTGAAAATTCACCCTAACACCTAACCCAAAGCCTGAGGCCTAGGGGTGTCCCGAGTTTAGGGTTTAGGGTGGAAGCCTCCCCAACACATGACTGGATTCTTGATTTATTTTGGAGGGTTCAGATCGAGGGAAACTCTGCGTCGGAAGGCGAACCGCCTCACGAGGGGGAGCTGACGCAAAACGTCGGCGTCGTGGTTTGGAGGAACCGAGAGTTGTTCCTGAATCAATTAGGGGTCTTTGATGTATGTGAGTTTCTCAAACTTTCCCTCGTATAAGCCATCCCCCATACTCGGTACAGAATCTACGGATTCCTGCAATTGCCATGGGGGCTCCCAAAGCCTATGTAAGGGCTCAAAATTAGGAGTAACCACACACAAGTCTTACATAGCCCTGATATACTTCCTAAGCTTCCCATACAAGCCGTATACAGGCGTTTTGCAGCTGTGCTAACTGCCCACTCGAAAATTTTCTCAAGTTTTGAGGCACCTGAACTCTTGGTGCATTGAAGGGGCCCCTTGATGAAACAGCCTCACAAAATGTAATCCACATGAAGACATGGTTTTCCTAATATGATTCTATCACGGGAGTGTAGGGGGGTACAAGTGTGGCTTGCAAAGGATTTTCATGTAATTCGTCAAGGGCCATTCAATACGGGGTTATGCCCCATTACAGTATGCCCCGCGCCCTTATAGCCTCACACCCCTAGCCCCTCTTTTCCAGTTTTTCCACGCCTTGCTATGATGGTTTAGGAACACTTAAGTGCACATTCCCTAAACCCAGCGTCTATACCCTGCATAGTTTAGGGCTCGATGCTACTTGCTTGCTTGCTTGGCCAGCCAGGCGAGCCTAACCCAGAATTCTTTGAGGAGGATGAAAAAGGTGTTTTTTGTGCAGTCCCAGAATCCGAGGGATCTCCATACCTCCCTACTTTATAGGGACCCCCAGAAAAAGGTACGCCTAATTTTGTGAAACCCTCACTTATGATTCCTGAACAACCCCTTACAGAATCCCGGATAGCCTTTTTCTCAGGAGCATTCCTCCCCTAAACCCCACCTGAACCCAGGCCCTAAACCAAGACTCCAAGGCTTGCCATGGCTTTCGTCGCGTTGTCGCGCATGAAGCAAAAGACACGATCCCGGGCTTAGCATTTGAAAGTTCAAAGTTGGGGGTCTTAGGCCACAAGATTTAGGGTTTACAGTGCGACATTAAGGGTTTAGGGTTCGAGGTTTAGGGTTCAGGGATCAGGTTTGAGGTTTCGAGTTTCAAGGTTTAAGGTGCAAGGCTCAGGGCTTTACAGCTTTGAGCAGCTTTGGATTCAAGGTTTTGGATTTAGGGGTCAAGCTTCGGGGCGCAGGGTTCCAGGTTTAAGGTTTCCTCTCTAGCGTTCAGGGGTTGCATGTGGACTTGACGGGCGTCTACATGAGGGTACAAACTTGAGATGTTGTATACTGTATACAGTAAGAAGCCGAAAAAACCGGAAGATCAAATGGGATGAATCAATGTCTTCTGGGCTTGGGGTTTAGGACTTGCGTCGTAGGGTTAGAGCAGCCCCTTTAAGGGACTTAACCCTAAACCCTTAACCTGGTGAACCCTTAAACCCCTAAAAACCAAACCCCTAAATCCTTAAGCCCCCAAACCCCCTAAACCCCTTCAACCCCTAAGCCCAACAGTAGGAACCCCACAGGCCTCAGAGAATAAGACGGCTGAGGAGGCTCCGCCAGCATCTGAGGCCAGGATGCTCCAAGGTTTTAGGATTTAGGGATTAGGGTTTAGGACTTAGGGCTTAGGGATTAGGTTTTAGGGGCTTAGAGCTTATAGGGTTTAGGATTTAGGGTTAAGAGGTGGGGATTTACGCTTTAGGATTGGGCAAAGGATTTAGGGTTCAGGGCTGTGGTTTGGGGCTTAGGATTTAGGGTTTAGGATCTAGGCTTTACGGTTAAGGGCTTTGGGATTCAGGGAGTCGGGTTTAGGGTGCAGCTTTTAGGGTGTAGGACTGAGGGTTTTGGATTTAGAGTTTGGGGTTTGAGTTTTGGGGTTTTGCGGTGGGGCAAGGTGTGGATGTTGTGTTTCATTCGAAATCCACCAGAGGGCTCAGGCTTGGGGTTCAAGGGCTTTTCAAGGTTTACGACCAGTGGGCCTTGATAGCCCGAACCCTATTACAAGGAGCCTCATGCTACTGTTGGCTCCGTATCATAGCGTTTGGGGTAACCAGAGTCTTGTTCTATGGGGGTTCAGGCTTTGGGGACTTGGGTTGCGCACGACTCCAGTCCCCCGAACTCTAATCATTATAATATTGTACCCTTAATATTACCCCGAAACTAAACATGGAACCTGACAAAAGGCTTTATTGTAGACTGTTATCTCTTAAATGGAGACTATTTTCATGTACATTTGGGGGAGGTTAAAGTTCCCATGCATGACTGTCTTAGGGTAGGGGCAGTTATGCAGGTTCAAGGTTTGAGTGTGGGGTTTAGGGCTGAAGGTTTGAATTCTGGTTGAGACTTTTGGGTTAACCCTAATCCTAAACCGCTGGTTCGAGGTTGGGGATGCAGTATGTGCGCTTCGGGCTTTAGGGTTACAAATCGTTGAATGCCCGGGACTTAGGGTTCAGGGGCTTGTCCCCCCTGAGTCCTAAACCGTTTGGGTTTAGGGTTCGGTTTTCCCGTCTGGGCTTAGTCCAAGTGTTTGGGTTCCAGGGTTTCCTAAACCCTAAACCCTATAACGCCCTGGTGGGGCTTTAAGATTCAGAATTGTTAATGTTAGTACTGTCGCAAGCGCAAGCCTAGCAGAAGAGATGTAACACATCAACATCCTCATCTCGACCCCCGGGGTTTAGGGTTAAGAATTCAGGGCCGAGGGTTCCTTCAACCCATGTGGTTAAGGGCCTAGGGCCTCGGTCTTCAGGGTTCTGGGCTAAGGGGTCAGGGTTTGGTCTTCAGGGTTCGAGCTTTTGGGTGCAGGGTCTAGGGTTTAGGGTTGGCTGTAGTCTGCTCAGCTTTGTCATCCAGGATGTTCCTCAATCAACGCACCTGTACTAAACCCTGAGCCTTGAGCGCCCTTGCCTGAAAACTTCAACTATCTTCGATTTCGACAAACGTGACGAAACGTGCCACAGAGGCGGCATGCCCCGAACCCTAAACCCCCTTTTGCATCCAGGGCTTGCTGCAGTTGTCTTTTCCGGCATTTAGAATTTTGACTTCGGGGACCGTGGGCGACTTGAAGTTGCTGGCCAGCCAACGCATGCGGAACCTGTGCGGCGCCGGCATCAGGAAGTCTTCATTTCGCCTCCTTGGGGGATCGTGGGGAAATCTTAGGGTTTAGGGCTATAAGGTTCTTCAGAACGGATTGCGCTTAAAATTTTCGATGGGTCTAACAGATGGTTGCTTTGGCGATCTAACCTTCCAGTGGTCTGGGCAACCAGCTCCTGGCTAAGAAACCCCTCAAATCCAGTTTCCATGTAATTCTCCGTTTTCTTGTCTGTTTGATTCCTCATTCTTCTAACCACACACACCAGGGTTCTTCCTTAGTTACGGCCATTTAAGGATGCCTAATAAGGCTAATCAAGTGAGAACCATGGGGTGGTAATATAAGGGGAAGGGGTAGTAGGGGACCTAAGATATATACATCTAGCCACATATACATATGGGTGGTTGTCAGAAATATGGTCTCTTTTTGGGCACCCTAAATATTAGGTGCTGTATTACAATAGGGACCCAAAAAGGGACCATGATTTTGACAACATATACATATGTCCTAAACCCTGTATCTAAACCACGAGGAGGCCAACGCGACCGCCAATGCTACGGAGGAGGAGCCTGAGGCGGAGGGGTTGGGGTTCTAGGGTTGGGGGCTTAGGGTTTTAGAGCTTAGGGTTGAGGGTTTAGAGTTTAAGGCTTAGGGTTTAGCATTTAGCCTTTAGGGCTTAGGGTTCAAGGCGCAGGGCTTAGGGTGGGAATCTTGCACCACTTGGCATCCACCAATTCACTTAGGATCCCCAATATGCTGGAATCCCTAGGGTAGACGGTACATGAGCGAGAGTAACAACTCCTTAAAGGTTGGTATAAATGTAGAATAGGGGGTACTACGGGGACACGAGGAGTTTCGACTATAGCTCATATTATAGGGTGCCGAGAGAGTTCCTCGGCAACTTGGCTTTCCGGGTAGGGTTGCGGGATAGTAGAATATGACGACCCAGGCTTTTTCTTACTTTTGTAATATCTCTACCTAAGACCCAACCATGTCTAGGGCAAAGGTGCTAAGGGGATGTATAACTGGGTTGCAGGGTTTTGGGTTTCAGGGCTTCGGATTTCAGGGTTGGGGTTTCAGGAGCGATACCACTTGGGAATGTCTTCGACTAGGCAAGCCCTTCAAGACCTTTCGGGGTGAATTCTTGGATTCTGCAAGTCGCTATCAAGTTACTAGTGCTAAAGGGAGAGTGGGGGAGTGGATCCTTGTAATAATTTCTCTCAAAAATCTCAGAAATACACCTACAATAGTCCCCTACTCTTAAGTAACCTCTATATATTCTGAGAGAGGACCCTAAACCCGAAACCCTAAGCCCGAAACCTGAAACCCTAAACCCTAAACCCCTAAACCCTAAACCCCTAAACCCTAAACCTTAAGGCGTCTTTATGAGACGGTCTCAATTGGCTTTAGGAGGTTTCAGCTCCGGGAATGCTATACTTGCTGTTTTAGGGGTTTGTGGTTTAGGGTTTTAGGGGTATGGGCTTTTAGGGTTTTAGGGTTTTAGGGGTTTTGGGCTTAGGGTTTTAGAGTTTGGGGTTTAGGGTTTTAGGGTTTGAGGTTTATGGTTTTCGGGTTTGGGGTTAAGGGATGTAGGGTTTAGGGTTTCAGGTTTAGGGCTCGGGAGGTTTGGGGCGGGATCCATGTAGGGGGATACTAGGAGTTTCGACTATAGCTCATGTAATGTCTTTCTTTTCTATGGGGTTGGATGGGGGGCCTGAGCCCTAAACCCTAAGCCCAATCTAGAGGCCGAACTCCCCCTGTACTATATACTGAAATTATGCATCCGCTTTTCTCTATCAGCCATAGCCCAGGTCTTAGACTATGCTCTGAACCCAGGGGTTTAGGGATTGGTCGTAAACCATGATGCCTTAAACCTTATACTAAGCCCAGGCCTGAACCTCCTAACATGAACCCCACCTTAGCCCTAAACTGGCGAAGCCATTTCTCGGAGTTCGCATTTGGAAAGTTAGAGAGCAGGGAGAGAGTTTGAGGGTTACTCGGAGGTTTATATGTCTTACCTGAACCCCTAAGGTGTGCAGATTTCGCGTTTTCTGAGCTCTTTTTATGGGCCTTAGCAGTTCTTTTACCCATTGCTGAGGTCCGGGTAGTTGTAAGCCATGTTATGAGTAGCTACAAAGTCTCCAAGTTGTTGTCCCCAGAGTGTAGGACCACTGGCAGGTGGTCTTGAAGCAGAAGAAAAAGAAGCATGAGAAGACCCTGACCCTCAAGAGGCGCCGAGCTTGCAAGTGCTACTTGCAGGTTCAGGGGTTTAAGGGCTGAGGGTTTAGAGTTTAGGATTTGGGTTTGGGGTTTGGGTGTTCAGGGCAGTTTCAACTCAACTATAACTGTACGTAGGACTCGTAGAGCTCCATTGTAAGCCCCCATAAGCTCTGAGCCCCAAAACCAGCCCCCCAGGGCGTTAACCCCGAAAACTGGCCCCCTCCATCCTGTAACACAGTTGCGCTCGCTCGCTCGCTCTGTCTCTCTCTCTCTCTCTCTCTCTCTCCTACGCTCTCACTACTAAATCCAATACAGGCATATGAGATCTTAAGAATTATTATTCAAAACCTGGGAATGTACATTACAAGACACTAGTGCTCTCTATGGTAGTAACATATACTAGCTACTGCAGACTATAGGATATGATTACTACTTTGCCCTAACTTGTGTTTTCCCTACCTGAGAAAACCCCTAAACCCTAAACAGGAAACTTTGGGCTTTCGGGTTGCCAAGCTTACCCTAAATCCTGAACCCAGGGCTCAGGGTTTAGGGTTTAGGGGCTTACACTTCCCAAAGCCAACTTGGAACTCCATATAGATCCCCCTTTATAAGGACAGTAGTCTACTGAGTTAGGCCCGTTCTGAGGGGTAGCGAAGGGTTTAGGGTCTGTGGGCTTAAGGGAGTTTAGGGTTTCGGGTTTGTGCGCCAAAAAGTGCACGAGCCCCATGTGACCTAAACCCTAAACCCTAAAAGATTATGTCGGGCTCTTTGAAAGCCCCTGGGTTGGTTCATCAGGTTTAGGGTTTAGGGTTCAGGGCTAATTGGTTAGCCCTTCCGGGGTAAGTTTGGGAGACTACCCTGTGAGAGTTTTTCAAGATATCCGCGTATTATCCACCCATGTAGTGTATGTCTTTCTTCATATGTTAGTTGAGAAGAATTCCTGTTCCTAAAATGGCCACTATGGAAAATAGATTCCCCTATACTTTTCCTTTTAAGCCTAGGGGAACCTACAACACCTTCCCAAAGGGCCCTTTAGATCAATGCCCATATCTACCTTTCAACATACACATATATACACCATGTACATACGTACTGGTTCTGCTATTCTTATTATTGCCGTGCTTGGCGCTCAGAATTATAACCTGGCCAGTACATACCCCTCATGCCCTAAACCCTAGGCCCTAGACCCTCAACCCCCTCAACTCCAAACTCTAAACCATGCACCCCTACAGCATCCTTCAATAATTCCACGAGTTTTCAGTTGACTGGTGCTTAAGAGTGAACCATAGGGGATCTTAAGGGGGCGGGGTGTATATATGTATATATACAGAATTTGCGAGGCAGGCTCGTTATGGGTTGCGGTGAGAGTATATACAGTTCCTCATGGATGTGGTCTGCGTGTATAGCTGGTGTCCATCTGGGCGGACCATGAAAGAGCAAAATCCTGTATACTCCGCTACAGTATCTACATTATTCGATGTCCCCCCCCCACTTCCCCTGAAACAAACCCTGAAGAAGACAGTAGTTTCCGGTTCCTTGTCCCCTCCCCAACCCGCCTGTACGAGCAGTAAGGACGGACTGCAAGCCCCAGAAACCCTCAACCCCTTCAACCCTAAACGTTAGATAACAATCCTGAACATGACATCTCCACCTATACCCTAAACCCTAAACCCTGAAACCTAAACTATAAGTGCCTGTAAGCCTTCAAGTGAGGACCGACTAGATTTATTTTGGGGCCTCCTTATTAAAACTGAATATTAGGAAAAAGGGTGCCCTTATTATTAATGGGTTACTGGGGAACCTAGTCAAGTGAGGACCGACTACAAGCCCAAAGCCCTGACGTCCGAGAAGATTGAAGAGCCGAGCGGCGAAGGGTTAATGTGGTCTTCAGGAGATTTGGCGGTTTAGGGGTTTCGGGGTTTAGGGTTTGGGGGTTTAGGGTTTAGGGGTTTAGGGTGTGTGCTTTGGGATTAGGGGAGTTAAGGGGTTATTTTAGGGTTCATGGCATGTTCAGCGGATCGGGGCTTTAAATGCCAAATTATGGCGGCCTCACCCGACCCCGCCCCAAGGTGTGGCCTCATTTGGATTTTGGAATCCGGCAGTCTTCCACTTTACCCTAAACCGTAAGCCCAAAGATTTAGGAAGGTGCTTGGGGTTTGAGAGAGCATTTCTGGTTTAGGGGATTCAGGGTTCGGCGTTTTCGGGTTTCGTAGAGTCTTCTTGGGATATCATGGTCTGGCAATGGCTGCACAGGTAGGTTAGGTGGTCTCATTCTCGTGTTTAGAGTGGTTGGGGTGCTTGGGGTGAGAGGGTTTACGGGCCTAGGGGTTCAGCTTTTAGGGTTTAGGGCTTAGGGTTTCGGGTTTATTTGGAGGTTGCTAATTATTCGCCTTGCAGCAGCCGCTACCACACCATCAGCAGGCTCGGGAAGTTTGTTTTAGATATGGAAACTTACGTAGCCACTTCTGTAAACCCAAAGGGTCCATGTAGGTATATGGTATATACTTAGGGCCCAAAGGGGTTCCCATATACCTACTTTAAGGCCCAAGTATATCCCATATACCTACATGGACCCTTTGGGAAACGGCTTGTAGTCTTTGCATGGACCCGATTGCGTTTCCATGTTACCTTGGGAGTTCAGCTCTGCATGTGCCTATACTTGCTGGTGGTTCCTAGAAAAGGGAGCAGAATCCCAATATATATATATATATCCTACATAGTATACTCCCATATTCCCTACGAACCACCAGTAAGTATAATATCCCAATATTACCCACAATATACTATAGTAGTGTCCATGTTCTTTTATTCCCCTAAGACACCCAAAGTAGCCTTCTCTGAAACCCTAACCGCCAAGCCAACAGCAGTATTTTCGGATCGTGTCAAGGCAGCCTTCCGTAGCAGTTGGTAGCTAATAGGTCAACAACTGTATAGGGTTTTGAGTGTGTGTTTGTGTGTATCTATATATATATACACATATATATATACATATATATATATATACATATAGATACGTAAATGTAAGTACATAGTATGATAGTAGCACCAGGATTACGAAGGAATAACATTGATAGTCATTCGGCCCCTGCGGTAGAGTACTAGTCCCGTCGTTTAGGCCACGGCGGCAAGTCCATGAAGTATCAGGGGCCTGAACTCAGCACTTTCCACCTCCCATGTCGATTACACTCCATGTGCAGCTGCTGAGTGGTCGGACATGTTCTCTTGAAACTGGGCTGGACGTGGATGTGGCAAATTTGAACCAGCAGGCACAGAGAGCTTTGTCAGTTGGTAGGGGTAGACTTGTTCTCTCCTGCGGAAAGGTGTTGGATGGAGGAAGGACCATCAGAGACTGTGGGTTGCAGGCTGATGATGTCCTGCACCTGCACTTGCAACCAGCAGTGGCACGAGCAACTACAGGACTTAGTTTTGAGGCTTGGGCTGCCATTCTTGGTGATGGTTCTGTGGTGACATGGGGTGATGAAGACAGTGGTGGTGACAGCAGTGCCGCACAAGACCAGCTGCTGAACGCGAAGCAGGTTCAAGCATCTTGGAGCGCCTTCGCTGCCATTCTTGGCAACGGCTCCGTTGTGGCCTGGGGCGACGTGGATCTTGGTGGCGACTGCAGCTCTGTGCAAGATCAGCTGTTCAATGTTGAGCAGATACAAGCATCTAACCACGCTTTTGCTGCGATTCGTGGGGATGGCTCTGTGGTGACATGGGGCCACGCTAAGTATGGTGGCGACAGCAGTGCTGTGCAAGATCGACTGAAGAATGTGCAGCATATCCAAGCTTCTCAATCTGCCTTTGCTGCCATCCTTGGCGATGGCTCCGTCGTGACTTGGGGCTATGCTCGCAATGGTGGTGACAGCCGTGCTGTGCAGCAACAACTCTTGAATGTGCAGCGGATACAGGCATCTAATATGGCGTTTGCTGCCATCCTTAGTAATGGCTCCGTGGTGACCTGGGGCGATGCTGGTGCTGGTTGCGACAGCAATGCTGTACAAGACCGGCTGGTGAATGTGCAGCAGATACAAGCGTCCCATTACGCGTTTGCTGCCATCCTTGGCGATGGCTCCGTCGTGACATGGGGCACTGCTGATTTTGGCGGCGACTGCAGTGCTGTTGAAGATCAGCTGGTGCATGTGCAGCACATTCAAACTTCTAGAGCTGCTTTTGCAGCCATCCTTGGCGATGGCTCGGTGGTGACCTGGGGTGATGCTGACAGTGGTGGTCATAGCAGTGCTGTGCAGGATCAATTGCGGAATGTGCAGCAGATACAAGCATCCAACCACTCTTTTGCTGCGATTCGTGGGGATGGCTCTGTGGTGACATGGGGCCATGCTAAGTATGGTGGCGACAGCAGTGCTGTGCAAGATCAACTGAAGAATGTGCAGCATATCCAAGCTTCTAAATCTGCCTTTGCTGCCATCCTTGGCGATGGCTCCGTCGTGACTTGGGGTGATGCTTATGCTGGTGGTGACAGCAGCGTCGTCCAGAATCAATTGCTGAATGTGCAGCAGATACAAGCATCTTACAGCTTTTTTGCTGCCATCCTTTACGATGGCTCTGTTGTGACCTGGGGTGGTACTGGCAGTAGTGAGGACGGCAGTGCTGCACAAGCAGCCAAGCATGGCAAGCGGGTCAGAAACTTTCCATTAAATCCATACTTACCCTACTTATAACCTGGCCTGGGTAGGCCTTTGGGTTCCTTAAATATTTTCCCTCATTGGTTTAATGGGAACCCAACTATACCAACATTTTTCAAGGGTCTCTAAAGGCCAACTAAGTGGCAAAAACTACACATGCATCTCCAGGTAAGCTGTTACTGCCTATAAACAGGTTCCTGAGCTACCGAGGTGCAAGAGTTGTCAAACTTACGGGCCCCGTTGTGGGGTCAATCTCTTCTGTGGGTACGTCGCGTAGAAGGAGACCTTGAGTTTCAAGCAAGGTCCAAGACTACTACTATTATTCTTCTTAGGGTTTAGAGTTTTAGGGTT
>CAJNIZ010043311.1:40426-53429 GCA_905231905.1 Symbiodinium pilosum
GATCCCTAGGGTTAGGGTTTAGGGCTCAGGGATTATAGGGACTTTGGTTCAGGGAGCAGGGTACAAGATTTATACAGATTACGGTTTAGGGTCCGAGGCTTAGGGTAAAGAACACCCACTGTAGCAATTAACCCTTCCCATGTAATGTAGATAGTATTGTACTCTAGGTGTAAATGTACTATGCGGTCGGTGGAGGGGCTTCAGTGTAGGAGGAGTGGAGTATGAATTTACCAAAGGCAAAGGTCTGGGTGTTTGGAATGATCCCTTGCTCTACGGCATGCAGGATTCTCAGTTCCTACTGTAGTGTACCAGGCTAAACCCTAAATCCTAAGCTCTAAACCCCTAAGATCTGGGTTTGGAGCTTAGTTTCGATTTCACGCTATCTGGTTTAGGGAGCCTCAAAGCTTAAATCTTCCGGTGAGGTGTTTGAGGGTCAGCGGGTGTCGGGTTTGGCGTTTCGGGTTGAGGGCTCGTAGCACCTAAGCCCTGCAGCGCAACGCCTACATAGTTGTTAGATTTTCTGTTTTTCAGTTCAGGCCCCTGGCATGGTGCATTTCTTGAATTTGTAATTACACTCTCCAAAACTCAGAACAAAAGGCTAGAAGTAATCGTCTAATCTTAAGGGTTGGGGTTGGCGGCTAGCAAACTAGCAAAACCCTGTTTTCAGCGAATAGAACAAACGCAGGGTGTCATATAAGTACTCAGAGGGTTTTGGTCTAATTTGTGGGGTTGGGGTTAGCAAAATCCCCTCTTCACCTAGTTGTCATAAAGCCCGCTAGGTATTTGATCTGCACACCGTGAAGCCTTCTTACTACAGCTTCTGGGTTTATATAGGGCCTATAACCCTTAACCGGAAACCCTAAACCCCAATGTCGTGGTCCCAGGTTCCTTGCATACTTCGAGTATAAGGTGCCTCAAAAACACCGCGAAATGACATAGGGTTTAGGGTTTAGGGTAATTCCTTGGTTTTGACCCTCGAGACCAAGACTTGATCCCAGGAAGGTCGCTATCAAAAGGACAATTTATGGTCTTAAGCTTGTTTGGGGAATGTAATTGCGCCGCACTGTGACTCCATCATCTACTGAAGGGGATCCTACAGTTTAGGGTTTATACTCGCACTCCCGCATGGGCCTGAGTGATCCTTCCCTAAGGCCTATAAACCCTAAACCCCAAATCCTAAACCCACCCGAAAGCCTAACTCGGAACCCTAAAACCTAAACCTTAGACCCCGAACCCTAAACCCACCCTAAACCGTGATTCCTAAATCCGTAACCTTGATCCTCGTAGAGAGCGAAGGCCGAGACAAGCTGGAAAGAGAAGACATTCTCAAGGCGGGTCTGGCGCAAGGAGGTCTATAGGGGTCCGGTTTATGGTTTAGGGTTAGGGTGAGGATTTAGGGTGTAGGGGTTTTGGGATGAGGATTTAGGGACGGGATGAGGGTTTAGCATTTAGGGTTTAGGGCGGGCCGGTCTGGCTCTAGATACGATGTGTCTCTACATGTTGCGCCTTCAACGGAATATGGGGGACATTTAGGGTTTACAGGGCGTAGGGAGGAGAAACAAATTGAAAAGACAATGGATCATGAAATGGAAGCTGGGGTTATCTTTAGGTTTAAGAGGATAAGTAGCAACATAGGGCTTCTGGATTCATTGTACAGTCAGAGTATAGTGTGCCTCAGATAGACCTCAACATGACGTTGGTGATCAATCGGCCCCTACTGGAGACCTCTCCCACAAGATTAACGTTGAGCGTCTAGGAGTTAGGCTGTTGGGGGTCTAGGGTTGGGGGTTAGTTTAGGGTTGGAGATTTGGCTCTAAACCCTAAACATTAAACCTTCGGGTTCAGAGTTCAGGGTGTAGGGCGCAGGATGCTTTAGGGTAGTTCATTACGAAATATTGAACACCCTCCAATCCTAATGATTCTAAAAAAATTCATAGTAGCCAAAGTATTGGGAGGGCGGGGGGGGCAGGTTTCGTATAGGGGGAGTGGTCGGGGACGCTTGCTACTATGGGGAAGAGAACAGGAGAACATTCAAGTTATAGCGTGGACATGCCTGCCTGTAGTCTACGCATCAAAGCAGGCAATTTTAGAGCAGTGGCGCTGCGAAGCCTCTTTCGCGAAACCCGACATCACAAGCTCAAACACCAAATTCCACAACCGTAACCCCTAAACCCCAATTCTTTAAGCCATACTTCCCAAGTTTCCAAAACTGAAGCAGAAGCCAGAGCCCCGAACACCCACGTTTTAATTCATGGAGCCCGCCGTGGAGCCCTAATATATTTACATAACCACAATTTCCGCTTGGTTCTCCATTTGATTCTCCAATCCTACCCAAAACCCTAAGCCTTAAACTAAACCCTGAACTCCTTTCAAGCTGCGGAGGTGTCCACCGAGGAGCAGCGGTCCGAGATCATGAAGCTCTGCATCTGGTCTTGAGGTAGGGGTTTTAGAGGCAAGGCTGTTCTTGAAGGGGGGGTAGGGGCAAAGATTAGGATCTATAAGCTTAGGATCAAAGAGTTTAGGGCTCAGAACAGCGGTTGTGTTGTTTACGGTCAAGGGGGTAAAGGTAGGAGGCTGGGTTATACAGGAAGTAATAAGAATAACGTGGTTTGTTACCGTTAGATGGTTGGGGAGGGCTGCAGGTGGGGTTCTCGACTGTGAATTGCTGGTGGAGTGTGGCTGCTTTGACTTGATATTTTGCAAATGTACATACAATAGGCAATTAGCCCAGATGTTGATGAGCGCTCAGGTGCAGTGGACTATTGCTTCCAAGGCAACATTGTTCTCAGTCGTCGCGATTTCTGCGTTTGCCATTTATTGTTGCATTTGCATCCGGCCCACTTGCCGGCGCTGGCGCATTACAATGTAGTAGTTCCAATTTTCTTTTCCATCATCCCTATAACATACTACAGTCTACTAGAATCTACTGCTTCCGGTGCTTGAGTTTCTTGCTACCTTTGGAAGCGCTGACCCGCAACCGTCTCCGTGATCTGGAATAAATGAGTAGCCCAAATCTTCAAGACCCAACTGAGCACAGCCAAATTTCAGATGAGGTTATTTCTGTTCCGAATCATTTTCTCCCATTGGATATGCTACGTGATAAGACGACTGTAATCGGACCGAGTTCAACGATCCAGGATTTGCCAGTCAAGCAACGGGGACGGAGATTACAATGTTTTTGGGACCGTACATGGGAAGCACGAAGCCCTAAACCCCTTCATACAAACAGTTACTAACATTTTAAGCATCTCCCAAACCTAGTATCGAACGATTCCCATAAAAGAGCTTAAATATTGGTGGGCATCTTTCATATTGGGGGTGGGGAGCGTTTCATTCATAATATATGTATGAAGTGGCCACTCCCATCAGGAACAGGGGACTGTGAGGGAGTCCTGAATTATGCACCTAAAAGCTACCCACTTGCGATGCTCTTCTTCAGGGTAGATTCATCATGACCACACTACACGAAGGGTTCTCTCATCCGTTTGGGTAAAGTGTTCAGGATTCAGGGACTCTGAAACCCTACTATCCGTTCCCTAAACCCTCACCGCCCTCCCGTTTGTCAGATGCCCGCATGTCTGGGCCCAAGCCCATTCTCCCGTGCAGGTTCAGGGCATAATTAGGGAGCTTAATTTGGGCAACAAAATGTAGCTCCCTAACGTACAAGCCTGAATGCAAAGAATGTTATTCCTTTAGAATCCTCATATGACAATACTATAACATATGCCGAGGACTTCTTCTAAGTATTTCATATTATTTCAAACCTTCGAAAAAGCCAGTTGAAAAAGCCAGTTGAAGCTTAATAGACCGCCAAACCCCAGGCACGGACTACGAGGAATGGATGTATGAGGCACTGCGCTGTAAGAGCAGGGGTCAGGACTTCGGGACTCAGAGTTTGTGCATCTCTGGACGAGGTGATTTCGATTGCTTCTTTACTAAAACCCAATAAGGAATATTGCGCCCTCAGCTTTAAACCCGCAATCCGTGCAGGTAACTTGTGTCACCCTAGTTGATCCTGATACCCTGAAAAAACTGCCGTCAACCCTAGAGCCTACGCCCATAACCTCATGTTTACCCTCAAACCCCAGAAGCCAAGTTTCGTAAGATGCTCCAAAACCAACCCTACGCCCTCTACCCTAGATAACGAAAGGATTTCGCTTTAAGGTTGAAGGGTTTAAGGTTTAAGGGTTTATTTTGGTTTAAGGGCTTAAGGTTTAAGGGTAGCAGCACCCCCAACCCCCAAAGATAGAAGCCTAGAGCAGGCATATGATAGTTAACGGGTCCTGACTTGGGGACTGATGTTATTAGAATCCTCTTACGTATGCCTAAACGACCGTTATTTACCGTTATCCTCTACATAAGTCGTTAAGGAGGGGGTTCAGTCGATAGGCCGAAAAAAGTGGGCTCCCAAAGTTTGTCACCTCGTTTTTGCGGCCTGAAAACAAGGCGAGCTAGTAAGGGTGATAGCAAACATCCTGAATGACTGTAAAATTCTGTAATATTCTTGTACGACCTAAGTGTACATAAGGGGGCCCCAAATTTGAGAAAGGCCGAAATGTATGGGTCATTGTTCCTTCCATTGTCTTCTTCTGAATGACCGCAGCAAACTGGCTTCTCCCAAATCGAAGTCTCAAAGTTAAAGGTGAGATTTAGACAAGGATTCCACTAGAATAGGATTTAGGGTTTATTCCTAACATGGTAAACGGAGCCCAATTAGGAACGCAAAGCTATGTTTTTTTTTTTTAACTATTGACAAGGAACTGTATATGGTGTCTTGAGCTGGAGTCCGGACGTCCCCAGGGTGGCAAGCCCTAAGCCCCTGGATTCAAGGATCTTTTGAAGGTGACCAGGGTTTAGGGCTTAGGGTTTAGGATCCTTTGAAATAACCCAGCGTTTAGGGTTCAGGATCCTTAGAAGGAACCCATGAGACCAGATCACCTCTTGAAATTTGTTAGGGTTTAGGGTTTAGGGTGAAACTTCATTATAAGCCCTTCTGACATCCTGAAATGCTCGCGAAGTCACAAGAATTGTTGCTTCAACCCTGTCATCCTCATAAACCCTATCAGAACACCATACGAGCTGTAGTCTAAACTCGTGAAAGAGGGGCTATCTAGGGGATTAGAATAGGGGTTATTTAAGGGGGATGCTGGGAGTTTAGACAGTGGCTCATACAAACACACCCTGCGCCAGATCACTTCAGCCCCAAACCCTCAGCACTCAAACCGAAGCCCCAGGCCCGAGACCCGAAACCCGACAGTATACAAATCATACCTACATTGCGCCCTAAAGTCTGTAAATCTTACCTAGATTAGGCTATTTGGATTCCCAGGGGTAGTGCTTGCTCAAGACGTTGAAGACCAGCATTTTCTTAGTTGTACCATTGCCGCCGACTTCTGTGATCATGATGCAGAACGCCAAGACATCACAAAAGCTCGGCGGTTTAGGGTTGAGGGTTTAGAGTTTAGGGTCCACCCGACGAGGCTTTCTCCAAGGGCCAGTCGTCACTTGTGGCTCTGCGATACAAAGCCTGCTGGAGTCAGTTTCAAAAGACTGAACAAGGTGTATGCAGACACTCTTGGCCGTCTCCATGAACTACGGACGGTACAAAATGCTACACCCTAACAACCCTAAGCAATTAGATCCCAAACTTCACACCTTTAAAAACCCCGAAACCATAAACACCAAATGCTAACATCCTAAGCCCTAAACACCGAATGATAAAATCTTTAATCCCCCATATCCTAAACGCTAAAACCCTAAAACCGCGCAACCTTGAACCCCAAACACCAAATCCTAAAATCCTACTTCCAAATTTCAGGCCGGCGCTTCCAAGTCGGAGTTTGAGAGCAAGCTCAAAGACCTCCAGGACATGGCTTTGGGGGTTTTAGGGGTTTAGGAGTTTGGCTCAGGGGGTTCCTAAACCCTAAACCTTCAGTTTTGCCCCCCCCTCAGTAACAGTTGGATTATAATCATAATATGGTTATATATAGCCCTTAATAGGACCCCTAATATGGACTGTTACTGAGTGGGGGCAGTACCCAACCTAAACCCTAGGCATGGGCATAATTCTTAGGGTGTGGGGTCTGCATCAGGGATTAGGATTTGGGGTTTAGGGTGTTTTGGGCTTGGGGGGTTTAGGGGGTTCAGGGGTTAGGATGAAGGGTTTAGGGGCATTGAAACTGAGGTTGAAGGTATGACGCTTAAGATTTTAGGATTTGAAGTCAGGTTGTTCGCGAGGAGGTGTTTAGGTCTTTAGGTGTGGATTGGGTTTAGGATCAAGGGGTGCGGTTCGAAGGACTCGGATGATATCTAGCCACCGTCCGCCAAATAGCCAGGAACCCCATATGGCCTCCTTTGAAAAACAATAGTCTACAAAGGCTCCCTTGTGGGCTTGCAGGTAAGATTTCCGGGAGGGTGGGCGGTAACCTCTGGGGCTCACGGACTTTTGATCCCACGCCCTTCTCCTCATTAGGGCTTAGCGTGTGATTTTTTGGGTTTAGGGTTTAGGATCCATGGGCCCTACAGAAGCTCCATGAATCCTACATAAGCCCCATGGAGACCAGGATCGCCTGAGCCCTATGGAGGAGCGCGCTCTCGAGCTTGAGGCGTCGTTCCAGCTTTCAAGCGTCTCATCAATACCCTTACCCTAAACCCTAAGCCCTAAACCCACTTTGGTTATTAGTCTGGATCAATGTTAGGAATCCTCTGTATTTTTGGTGGTATGGGATTCCTTACATTTATGTAAAAAGGATCCTTTTTTCTTCCTACTCAGACGCCTTAAGGGATCCAATAAATGGAACCCCTTAAAAATCTCCTAGCTTCACCAACGTAGCAATGGAGCCTTTTTGGGGGGATCCATTTTTTGGATCCTTTAGGGGGTCTGAGTAGAAAAGCGTGGCTACCCGAAAGGTCTAGCATCGAGGTCCCTTTACAGGGGATTCTAAGGCTACTTCCCACGCCGCCTAGGCAAAACCCAAAACATGGAAGTTCAACAGAATCTCATAGATTCCCCAATGCAGTAATGAGGTCATGTTGGGGCGTTGCTTATTTGGATCCTGTAGGAGGTCTAGGTTGTGCTTGTAAATAACCAGAACCCTGCAAATTGAGATCTTGCTTGGGTAGGCTTGGTTCCTTGATTCTGCTTGAGCTCTCGAAGCCGTCTGGATATTGGCCTTTACTAGGCAAAGACTCCTTTTTTCTATGAGCACTAAGATCTAAGACAGCCGTAGCACAGGACCAGAAACCCTAGAGCCTAAAGCCCAGATCTCTACACCCGCCGGCCCTCCCCCCTGGACAAACCCAAAACTGAATCATCAGCCACAATCCCTAAACGTTGAATCAAATCTGTATCGCTGAGCCCTGAGTCGTGGCAGCGCCTTTGCGAGTGCCCAAAATTCACATGAGTAGTATTTTTTGGGGGGATACTATGGTACCCAATATAGAGTAAGCTTACATCCTCCTTTGGGGGTATAGTATTATCTTATATCAGGAAAATAATCTTACTAGGTTCAACCACCAAAAAAACACTACTCACATAGACTGTTCCATGGGACCGCAAGCACATGGCTGCCGCAAGGAGCCTTAAGCCCTCGACCCTAAGTCCTCAAACCCGACACCGTAAACCCCAGACCCGAAATCATAGACCCTAAGCCCTACGACCCTAAGCCCTAGCCCATGCGCCCGAAAAAACTCCTGAGTCCCAAATCCAGAGGTCTCGTACACAAGGCCGTACACACACACAAGGCTGCCCCTAATGCTCCTTAACGTCATATGGCAGCATTTCAAAACTGTACAAAAAGCCATACTACAGATTGCTATAGGCCTTGTATTTACCATCACAAGTTATCGCTAGGGTCCCCATTTTTTTTGATAAACTCCGCATCTCCTTGACCTGAGTTACCCTAAACCCCAAACCTTTAACCCTGAAACCTTTCATACTACAACCCTGAACGTTCTCAATCCTTGGAAGCCCAAACCCTGGACCTACAAACGGCCTCAGGGTTTGGGGATTAGGGTGTAGGGTTTAGGATTTGTGGTTTAGGGATTAGGGTTGCGGGGTTTGGGGTTTAGGGTCTGGGTTTAGGGTTTAGGCTCTAGGGGTTTAGAGTTCAGGGATTAGGGTTGCGGGGTTTGGGGTTAAGGGTTTGGGGTCGAGGGTTTGGGGTTTAGGGTATGGGGTTTAGAGTTTAGCGTTGAGGATTTGGGGTTGAGGGTTTGGGGTTTAGGGTTTGTTGTTTGGGATTTAGGGCTGAGGGTTGAGGGATTAGGGATTAGGGTCCCCATGCCCCCACCCTATAGGGAATACTTAAGCCCTCGACTCATGGCTCTTGTAACAGGCCCGTGCTGACCTGCCAGAAATGGTCGAGGAGGAGATCGCAGCTATCAAGGACTGGGCTTGGGATTTGGGCTTCAGGATCTGGAATTTTGGGGGTTAGGGTTGAGGATGTTTGGGGATTCAGGGGGTTTGGGGCTTTAGTGTTTACAGAGTTAGGGTGCCGGGTAGGGAGAGTTCCGCTAGGATTCATGGCTGATAAGCTGGCATCAAGGGGAGACGTGTCTTGCATTTGGAAGGTGTCACCCTGTATGTGAAGCCTAGGTTAAAGCATCTTACTCAGAATCTCTAATGGTAGGGTAGGGAGCAGCAGGAGGGGGTGTTGCATATTAAGGGGCCCTAAACCCTAAACCCTAAGGGGATAGGAAGGTTGAGTGGCGTTCAAACGGCTGGCTTCCTTGACTGCTTGGAATGCAGGTCTTCGTATTTGGAGGACATTACCCTAGTCTTCAGACATGCCCGAAAGGAGGTAAGTCAAAATGAAGGCTTGGTGTGAATATGAGATTCTTTTCTTGCCCGTTTTTCGGCCATTCTAGGACTTCTTTATATAATCTCCGCCTAAATTGACTTAAAGCTCCCCACCCCCACCCCCCCCACCCCGTTTTTCCGAGGAGCCCTGTAAGGCTGAAATGACGGTCTCAAAGCCGAAACCTCTTATCTGAATTCTCTCAATCCTTTCCCTCTGATATTAAAGCCACCCAGCCCCCCCCCTAATATTAAAAACTCCCCATATCCTATAATATACTACAATGGGGAGTATTTAAGATTAAGGGGAGGGGTTCATGAGCACAGACTGCGTGAGGCTCACAATCCTGCACCTTACCCTAAACCCTAAACCCTTTAACCCTAAACCACAGATTGCGTGAGGTCCTAAACCCTAAAACCACAAATTGTGGTAGGTTCACGATTCTTGCGTTTGGTGATGGTAAAACGGAATGTCTCGCTGGGTTCAGGGCTCTGGGTTTAGGGTTTAGGGTTTAGGGTGTGTGTGCGAGGGCTCTCAAGTGCATTAGTTGTGTAAGCACTGCACCAACTCGGATCCGAATACTGAAAGCCAGTGCCGCCCATACCGCCCACAGAGCGGCAGACAAAGTCCAGAGAGGTATGCATATATTATAGATATTTAGATGTAGGGACTTTACTTGCACTACCATCATCCATTGTGGCTATACCTAACTCCTGCGCTTTAATATGCAAACCTGGAAACTTCAAGCCTATGTTTCAAATGAATTCACAGAACCCAATCTCACAACGCTAGTAGGTTTGTCTTTTTGGGCTTAGCATTTTAGCCCCAAAATCCTAGACTTCAAACCCTAAAGCCCACACCATGCCTCAGGAGTAGGGTTTAGGATCCCAAGCCAGAACTCTCAAGGAAATGCAGAAGACCGTCACGAAGAACATGACCTGGGCACCCACCTTAGAAGCTTTTGTCCAGTGATGGGTCCCTGCTTGACATCTATAGTATGGTTTTAGGGGCCCTTTGGAGGAGGGCATAGATGTGTCCTGCCAAAGACATTCTCCAGGATGAGAATTTAAAGCTTGGGCTTTCCAAATTTAGGGTTTAGGGTTTAGGGGTTTAGGGTTTAGGGGTTTAGGGTTTAGGGGGGTTCTATGGAGTGGGCTTTTTTTTTGTGGTTCTTGGTAGGTGTACATAGAGCTTCTTAGGAACATGGTGAGAGTACAAATTTGGTGTCCAATTTGGGAGACTGCCTATTAAAATTCTAGGCTCTACAGGGCTTTAGAATTGGAGCTTTCGACTTGTAGGGCTATTGAGTTATGTAGAATAGAGGGTTTGTGATTATATTTACTGGACTTATTGTTGGGAGTAAGGGGTTACCGGGGCTTTAGTCCCCCTTAGCATGAGCTTCTTCTGGAATTTGAAGAAGTGCTTTCCGGCGGCAGCATCACGAAGGGACCCTTTCGAGCGGAATCATATTTCTGCGGCGGGTAAAACTTAGCATATACTACGGCGCATACCAAAACTTCCTGCACAAACCCAAGTACCTTCCAACTGGGGAGTGATGGTATGTTAGTACATTAAATGAATGTAGGACCTACAGCGTCAACAACAGCTAGATGAGGACCTACATGCCTAAGCGTTCCCCAGGCCCATAAAAATCTGGAAAATTTAACCTTCTAACAAACCCTAAGCCCTAAGCCTACATCCTGAACCCTAAGCCTAATGTGGTAATGGGTTTCTTTTGGGGCACTGGGTAGCTGCGTTCGTTTCACATTCCGGCTCCTACGTTATGTCCTTTTGTGTGTTTTGTGGGTACACCCTCAGCTTAGGTGATCTCCCTCATTTGCAAATAGTAATGATAGAGGGACCCCTCGGTCCATATGAATATGCACATATATATATATATATTCAAACATAAGTTTAGCGTTCAGGGTTTTGGGTCTGTATCATATACATATATACATATGTATTTATAGAGGTTTAGGGTTTTAGCGTTTAGGGTTTAGGCCGCTTTGGTGGGTGCGGGCTCCTAAAGTCTAAACAGTACGACCGCAATCTTTAGGGGCCAAGACATTGCAGAGATCACAGGTGGAACGGTTTCAGGATTTAGGCTTCTTCCAGTGAGGTACTGCGGCCACCTGCCTGCCCCGATCGAGCATGAAACCAAACATGTGAGCTCCAGTCTGAAACTCCTTAAAGGGGGACGAACAGAGGGTAGTACATACGGGACTTTTATAGAGCGGGATACTAAGAGTTTAGACTATAGCTCATGTGATAGATTTTGTTTTGGGTTTTGGAGGTTTCTGACGGGTTCTGGGGCTTTCTTTAACGAATTTGCCCTACCCGAATTAAAGCCTTCAAAAAAATGACAGCATCCTTTACGGGGGCCCTAGGGTTTCCATTTTAGTTTGAGGGAGGGAGATGTGATTGGTTTACGGTTTAGTGTTTAGGGTTACGGTTTTAGGGCTTACCGTAAACCCTAAACTCTAATTCAAGAACGGCTTAGGATTTGTCAAAATTGATCGTTTGGGCCGCCTGGCCTACTCCGACGGTCTTCAGTGTCAGGCGCGCCTTCAGTCTTGCCAGCTCGTGGGTCAAGAAGGACATGCCATTTTCCCCTCCAGCTCACGTCTCTTTGCCTTAATCTAGGCTGTAGCCAAAGGCAGCCTGCCACATGCGAACATAAACTCTAAACTCCTAAGCCCTGAACCCTAAACCCTAAACTCTAGGGGTAAACTTTAAACCTTCAATTACGACACATCCCAGGCCTAAACCTTGAAGTAGGCACCTGGTCTAAAGCAATTACAGAATGGGAGTTACCATGTTGGGACCTTACATGAGCCTTGTATACCTTATACGTAATTCCCCATTGTCCCTATCTACCCTCTATATACCTGCAGTTGGTCATGACCTGGTCGATGACCTAATTTGTTGCTTCCTCTTTGCGTAACACTTGTCGAGCTCTTACTTTCACGGTGCCTGGTGCGAGAAGTGCAAGTCTGGAGATAATGATGAGGAAGGGTTTGCATGTATTAGCTGATGGCTGGTGATGTGCGTACACCGGCTCTAGAATTACCCTGAATCTCCAATTGCCAACAAGTGAAGGAGTTGCACTGATGTGTCCCCTCTGCGCGAAAGTTCCCCGTGGACGTGTGAATCTGTGGTTCTGTGTGTTCCGGCTCGAACATGCGTGACGTTCTCCAATATACAAGCAGCCCCAAATGATAACTCACAGCGGGGTTTGGCCCGATAATTTCCGAAGACAATCCGTACAACGTCTTAAAAAAAGAGTCCTGTAAGCTTACCTAGATCCCTACCTTTCCCGCCGATTTGGCAGTGTATGCATGTGTTGAGCGTCCTCCCACATGAACCCTCACCACAGAAGTCGTCCAGCACGAGCTTTCGCAAGCTTTGCATCCTCATTGTTTGTGGGTTGCTTGACGGTTGAGCCCGTTCTGTTGTTGTGCTTGCTGAAAGAAGTGGATGGCTGGAGACAAGGATGAGGAAGGTTTGCATGTATTAGCTGAATGCTGGTGATGTGCATCAACCAGCTCTAGAATTACCCTGAGTTTTCAGGTGCCATTGTGTGAAGCAATTGTCTCAACATGCTCCCCCTGCCGCCCAACGTCCTGTGTTTCACATGGCTGCCTCATGCCTCAAGAAAGATGGGGTCTGTCATTCGGGGTAAGGGATTACCTGGTGGCGCAGCATCCTGCCTAAGGAATTGCCTGTTCTCTGTTGTTGTGCTTGCTTCAGGAAGTGGATAGCTGGAGACAAGGATGAGGAAGGTTTGCATGTATTAGCTGAATGCTGGTGATGTGCATCAGCCAGCTCTAGAATTACCCTGAGTCTCCAGTTGCCAGCATGTGAAAAAGTTGCACTGATCTTTCCACCCCGCTTGACATGTTTACGTCAGTGTCTTATTCTGGGGGGTCCACAAGCACGATGATCTCTAACCTCTTATCTACAAGGGGCCGCAGACAGAGACCTATAGCGGGATGTTGCATGATCAGACACTGCCAGTAGCAATCTGTTTAAGACGAACCCTACAGAGTCCTCAAAACAGATATTTTGAAGTCACGTATGTAGCCACGCATTCCCAGGATTTTGCAGGGCATGCATATGTTGAGCGTCTCTCACTACAACCCCCGTTTGGCATGCTCTTTGGTTCCAACCTTTGCACCCCCATTGTTGATCGATGAGTGGGCTGG
>CAJNIZ010043312.1:5614-57158 GCA_905231905.1 Symbiodinium pilosum
TCCTATATTATACTACAATCTACTATAATATACTATGATTATTTTTCCTTCCAAGTGTCGGACGGACAACAGCTGTACGTCGAATCAAGGATCACGAAGCAGCTGTATGAGGATGCGCCGCTTTCCCCTTTCAGGGTTAAATCTGAATGCCATGGATTATGCATTGAGTTTTTCTGCCCAATCCTGGCATGGATTATGCATTGAGTTTTTCTGCCCAATCCTGGAAGCAGATGAGACTTGGTTCCAGATACGTTCAAGTACAAGACTGACTGGAATAGTTGGAAGCCTGCTCTTACCTATACCACCTCTTATTTAGGAAATAGAGACAAAATAAGAAGCTTTGCCCTTCGAGCACTTCATAGCCACAAAGTATACCTTGATGTCCTCAAACCATCTCCCAAGAGATCTAATAAACCGGAAGTCCCTAATCCTGACGTCCCTAAAACATTCAACCCTGAAAAAGCAAGTTTCCCAAGAACCTGAAAAGGCAAGCTTCGCCTAACTCCGGCGTTCGCTCTGCCGGTCAGAGTGGACAGGCCTGATCTGTTGAGATGTGTTTTTTGGTGGCTGGGATTGGAAGCCATGATTGTGGCAATTCTGAGTTGGGTGTCAGCGTCGCTTTGTACCAAGCATTCAGAAATAGCATTGCAATCATTGCCAGGGGTGTGCGTCATGACTAGAAGGGCATGAGATAACCCCTAAAGCTCCAAAACCTCTGCGTAAACCATAAACCCTGCCCACGCCCATCGCGAAACCAAAGCAGGGAGGCGCTATGTCGCCAACCAGTCTGGCCATGCGCAACGCCGTGAACGAGGTGCTTCCTTGCGTTCAGAAGACCTGCACAATGTAAATGTAAGGGCGTAGGGCTTAGGTTTGTGGGCAGTCAAGGGTAGAGGGTTTGAGGTTAAGGGCCACGTGCCACGGATTGTTTGCAAAAACCTGGGCATGCCATACTTTAGACCCAGAACTTCAGTGTTAGGACTCCCTGCATAGTCCCACGCCCAACCGGAATCTGTATTTAGAAGTACCTGGCTGCATCATTCCGTTTCAACTAGGGACATGACCCTATAACAGTATTCCAGGAGCTTGGAAAAGCCATGCCCCTCAACTCAGTGGTGCTTACGGCGGGGAACGGGGGAGTGGATCCTTTTAAGAACTCTACAATGCTACCCTTGTTGCTTGCCCTCAAGCGCCAGATAGTGGAGGTGTTAGGGTTCATGGGTTCACAGCATATTTCGCCGAGATGTTAAGTCGATATGTTTCCATTCAGGTGTTACAGATTTGGGCCTTCTGGGGAGCTTGAATATATGCTGCATGAATCGTGCTTATGGATTTGGTACCTGGGCGATGTCGCTTGTTGCTAGTACCACAGGCAGCACAAGAAGTTATGATGTATTTTGGTTCCGCTTTTTGCACCACCTGAAGTTTGAAAAGCAGGTTACGCCTCCGAGTATGTCGCTCCCTCCTGAACCGGCTGCCGATGATGTGGAGCCCTTCTGGGAGGTTCACCAGCGAGGGAGAACTTCTCGTAAAGATTCGGCGTCTTCTGGGTGGCTTCCCTGTTGCTTGTTAATGTCCTAGGTTTTAACGCTTGGGATTTAAGTTTCAAGTTGCTTGCTGTTCCTACGGGAGCAGGGTTCAGAGTGTAAATTAAGTGCCTGCAGGTGTTCGACCTTGAGTGTTCTGAGGGTTTTCATTTTTGCGCTTAGAGATACCCGACCTCAGGGTTGTGCAGCTTGGCTCTTCAAGGCTTATGGCTTTGGGATTGGGCACCTCAATTCTTCGTTTTTTTGCATCCCACAGCCCAAGCTACAAATCAAAAAAGCCGGCTGAGGCGGGATGATCCCTGGAACCCAAAAATCCTATCCAGTTCAAAATGCAGCACTACGGGTATCTAGAAGTTAAAAGTTTGCTGAGGGGTAAAAGAGAAACAGATAGCCAAGGCCTCTAGAAGTGGGGATTTGATCGTTGGCGTCGGATGTTTGGATGGTTGAGCATTTTCAGGGCTTGAGGTTGACGCTTGGCACCATCTGATGTGTGGCGTGCTTTGTTGTTTGGCCTTCAAATTTTGAATTATTGTGGTCCAGTATAGTTAACATTTTCATACCTTCTCGGATCGAACCTTTTTTGCCACATGATCCGGGGCCGCAGTCCAGCGCTAGAAGGGTCCAGGCTGAGGGTTTGACGTTGGATTCAAGATGCGGAATTCCGAATGCTCAGGCCCGAAAACCCGGCAAGTGACGGTTTTCTCCCAATTCCCGCAAATCCATGCCTGGATTTTGGATAGAGATCCCTTCGAATTGCTCTATATAGCTGCACAGGGGACCCACTGCATCTGGGATTAAGTAATCTCCCAAAGTCTCCACTATGTTAACTAGGTCTGAAGTCTAAACTCTAATGAGATACGACAATATACGTAGTAGCTCCCATTTTCTTTTCCACTAGTGCAGTGAGAATAAACTAAACGATTCAGGGCGCCTTGGCGCTTAAATAATTGCGAATTTTATCTTGAGGCCTGCTATAGTTCTAGCATTCTACGAAATACCTAGCACTTCAATGTTGGCAATTAAACCTGCAGGCCTAAACCCCAAGCCGCCTACCCTTCTTAGTAGGAAATAAGGGAATATAGCCCCTCTATACTACACTCTCATATTCCCTACTAAGCACCAGTAAGTTAAATCCAACCCGCATACCCCCTTCCCCCTGAAATTACCCCCCCACCACCCCGCCCCAAATTGAAATATTCCCCATATATCGTAGTGTACCACATAATGGGAGTATTTAATATTAGCGGGGGCGGGGGTTTAATATTAGGGAGGGGATTACATTCAGCTGTGCGAATCAGTCTCCTCCCGGCGCCTTGGGCGGCGAGGCTCAATCTACCGGGCTGCCGTGTAGGGTCATACGGGGGTTCCATAAATTAGATGTCCCTTCCAAGGGGCTTGTATAGCTAGGTATATATAGATGTATAAATGGATATAAGCCGGATACATAGGGTTTATGGGATTGAAAAGTTGAGGCTCCTGTTCGGGGTTACTGACATTTTCGGGTTATAAGCGAGCCCCCTAGTGCTGGAAACTCCTCATGTGGGTCTGATACAGGGACTGCATGTGGGCTGTGTAGGAGATGTAGCTGGATTTTGAGAGTTCACTGTGTGGAAGGGTGTGGATTTTGGGTTGGATTTTGGGCTTTGGGTTGCGTTTCTGTATGCGGACTAAGGTCCTGGGGTATGCGGTTTCTGGCTTAGCGCTCCTGCTTACGCAGTTGTCTTGTCCCTTGAGTGCACCACAAAGTTTTGAGAAACTCCACATAAGCTGAGCTATGTTTTTTACCCTACCTACTTGAAGTTATAGTGTATGGTACCGAAAAATCTTTGGATTTTTTCTGGCCCCCAAATTACTGAACAAGAGAGACACCGAAACTCTGAACCCCCAACCCCAAGCTTAGAACTTCGCACTCCATGGACCCTGTAAGCCTTAGACTCTAAAGCCTAGGTCCTGAAACCCCGGACCTTCGAAACCCAAGGCCCCAAACCTTAAGTCCTAAAAAATCCAAGCCCCATTGCCAGGCACTCGAAAGCTTCGGAGACGACCCCCCGCCGCGCACTAGCTCCGAGGCCTGCTGCAACGTCAGGAAATGTCCCAAATAATTTCGTCTTGAAGTAGGAGTAGGGGTTACGCTTTAAATTACGCCTCCTAAGCAGCAGCGTCAAAACGCCTAAACCTCTTGAATCCTGAGCTCTTAAGCCCCCGGGAGCACAAATCCTCCGATCCAAGCTCCTCACTGAGGAAGGCCTGGGCAAAGGGGTGGATTAAAGGTCTAAGGCTGAATGATTGGTGATGCGACCTCTACTTTGGGTTCGCATACATCCCGAAGTTCTGGGGTAGGGGAAGATCTGGTAAGAAGGCGTGGCGGTCTATCGAATAGTGCGAGTTTGAGGGCTGACACGGCCCGCTAACCGAAACCAAACTAGACAGAACTAGACCTCCAAGAAAAGGGTTCAAAGGTGTTGTGCTTCTTTGGGGTTAGCGCAGTGAGAGAAAACCAAGAGAAACCCATTAGACGTCTGTCAGTGGGAGTACCCACACTCGACATGGGGATACCTGCACACGATATGCGACCTAAATAATAACTGGACCTGCTCAGTGTCAGATGCGGGTCTTAACAGGATCAAGGATCAGGTTCCCTCAGCCTCAAGCCTTGAAGTTTCTAAGCTGTGGCTTCCATGGTCACTCCCGTCGCTACCGCCCTATGACCCAGTAATCCGTAAGCCTGCCCTGAGCCCTAAAAGAAGCCCCGACCCCAAGCGCTTGATAAGACCCAAGATGATCGGCCCCCAAATCTACATCCCAATGAGACCTGAACTCTATGCCCGGGTGAACCACACAGAATGCCTTCCTGGACTCGACATACACTGCAAACAAGAAGCATAAAGCCAGCCTCATAAAACTTATTTTGGCTCAAAGCCCAAACAAAACGCCAAGTCAAAACTTGAACCTTAACTGCAAAACACTTACCCCTAGATTGCTTATCCATCAGGGCCTGAGCCCCTTACCCCCAATCTTCACAAATCACCTCTTGCGCATCCACTTAGACTGGACACGGCACAAGTGGATGCCTGAGGGTCCCTAGGAATTGACAGGTGGACTGTCGGTTTCAAGTTGGACTTGGGATCCCTTGCAAGCTTTGAAGACCGGTGGGGAAGTAGTGCCCAAGAATTATCTTGGGGTTCAAGAATAAGGCTTTTAGGGCTTAGCTTTTTGGGTTTAGTGCAAGTGCGGACATAGAGTCCTAGTTGCATGGGTTCCTGGGCTAAAGATAGTATGGGGCCCTGGGGGACTAAGAATCATGAAAGAAGTACGGAGAAGTTTTGGGGTTCCGCGTAGGAGCTCCTTGGCCTCGGTGCTTTTAGTTCTGTTTGCATGGGCGGATGAGCTGCTTGACTATCCGCAAGGCTCCAGGCCCTATATGGTAGTTTCCCACAATTAGGGTACCCCAATACAGACCCCAATATAGTATTGTCCTTATTATGGGGACCCCCAAAAAGGTACCCCTAATTTTGGGAAACCCTCATATATGTAAATTCCTGACGATCAAGGACGCCAATGCTTCTCACTGGCGATTCTGGATTTATATCCCAACCAACATATGAACCCTGAATCGTGATCTGTACGTGTGCCCCTACAATTACCAAAACTCGAAACACTGAGTGTCTAAAACCCGACTTGGAATCTCCCATGCGTAATTTTTCGGGGGGGTGAGATGGGGGGGATCCCAACACAAACCTCGTTGCAAAAACAGGTAGTCACAGAATAACCATGGTAAGCAAATGTGTGATTTAGTATTTTCAGCATTCCCAATGATGGCCTCAGTGCTCATTGCTTCCTTGCGCCGGTCCCCTCAACCCTAACCTCTAAAACCCTAAATTAACCCTAAACTCCTAGACCCTAAACCCCTGCACCCCTAAACTCTAAAACCCTGAGCCCTATTCCCTCACAGCCTTGAAAACATCGAGGCAGTGAGCCTGAGATGATAGAAAGCCGCCTGGACCTCCTCTTAACTAGGGGTTATTAGCGTTTAGGTGGCTTGAATGTTAAGGTTAACGGGTTTTAAGGACTGTTAGGGTTTAGGTGGTCCAAGGAAACTCAGGCCTGGGGATTACAGGGTTTAGGGGCTTGTGGCTTATGCGCGCAATCTGGCTTCAAAAGGTTTTAGGATTAAAGGTTTAGCGCTTTATTAGAGAGTTTTTTGGCAAACCCAACTCCCCAAAATGATGATGTTGTAAGAGGCAGGCTGATAGCGCTGTAGGGTTCTTACTTAGATTTTGCTCTTACCAACATTATCCTCTTTTGTGGCTGTTCAGGCTGGCGCTTGAGGATCACAGCGTGCAGGGCTAAAGGTTTAGGGCTTAAGGTCGAGGGTTTGAACTTTGGGATAAAAGGCAAGCTGAGGTCTGGGGGTCTGATGGTTCCTAGGGACTTTAGCGGATTTTCTGGAACAAGTTCAATGTGTTTGGAGGGTAGAGCTTAGAGCTACCAACCCGCATACAAAATTATCATCGAGGGACATCTGCTGAGAAAGTGATCTCCATGCGTTTGTTGGGTACCTTCCCCCCCATGGTCTTGTAGTAGTCTGCATACTGTACGCCTGCTTGTAGGGCTTAATCTTTTGTTGGGGGAAGGCCGCCCAGTTGCTCAGAAGGCTTTAGCGGCCAATTGCGGGGGCAGAGATTGTGCTCGACTGGGTTTCACCTCCATTCTAGGTCTCCTGCTTCCTTTGGATCTTGCCATAACACTCGAGGTGATCTGAAGACGGGGGCCTCATCACAGACGAGTGTTCATCCATCCTAGGTCTTCCGAACCCCTCATGCGGACATCAAACTTTTTGGTAGGCGGCTACATCTTAAGCCTAAAGCTTCAGCCATCCTGAGCCCTGCGCCGCAGTTTGATGTAAGAGGGACACATGGGAGTCAGGTCTGCAAGAGCAACGAGCGCCATGTGGCAGCCTTCAGCATCGGCTGAGCTACTGGGCTGTGCATCTCATTAGAGAGGATGAAGCGTCTGCGTACTAGCCCCTTCAGATACCCCTTATGACATGGGTTGGGGCACCCCCCCTTGATAAAATGCCATGAGTTGGCCGCTTCCCTCCCCCATTTTTGTAAGAAAACATGTCGATGCCAACCCATTTTATTTAACAACAAGTTGTTTGAATACGACCCAGCGGGTTACGGGGTACGGTCACTGTACTGTGACACTTGAGGGTTGGGGGTACGTGGGAACAGTGTACCCTGCATCCACATTTTGTAGTAGAATGTGGAGGATACATCACTGTCAGAGTTTTAAGGGGATTCCATACTGTGGGCAGTGCAAGACTTCGTCCTGAGCTTCTCCTTGAGTGTCCCGATCATTCGAAGGCTTCTTTTCCAGCACCTGTAGCGCTGGAACCTTTCAATCAGGACCCCAAACCCTAGTGTTGAGGTGAGCTAACCGATTTAGTCTCGATTCTGTGTCATACTTGCAAGCCGCAAGCAGTTTCAAGACTGCTATCCTTAGAAGAGGGGGCTGACATTTGGTTTCCAAGTCCTGAACCTGAATTGTACCTGGAACCTTCTACCGTAACCCTGTTAGGTACCTACCTTTGTAAGCAGAAGCTGCTAGACGTAAATGTTCGGCATCCAAGAACAGGATGGCTAGAAGGGTCTACATGAGCAGAGGCATAGCGCAGAGGCCTGACACCGGAATGTCAAGATTTGGCACCCGCCTTCCTCTCTTGATTGGTGTCTGGCTTGTTAAGGAAGAGCTGTTCATGTATGTGGGCGGAGGGTGGATCATACGTTGAGGGGATATGATGAACAGAGTTTTTGTGCAATTCCTGCAAGCAGTCTCGCTCCAACATTGCAGGTTGACCAAGCCTTGGATCCAACAAGTAGGCAAAAGCCTCTAGTCACACACTGTAGACCGCAAGATGACAGCTTGAAACTATTCCAGCTGAATTGGACCGTGCAAGCCCCGACTGAAGTAAGATAGCCTCTCTTCTTAATGAAGCTTGACTGCTGACCTACTGTTGGGTTCAGACTCGAAATGAGGGTTCATCTTGCCCTACAACTTTCCGATGCGGGCTGCGGGACCATGGAGCGCTCCAAGACAAGATGGAATCATCCAAGAAAACCTAGACTCTCCCTCACACTGGGTTGCTGTTAAGGAATTTAAATCAAGTTACCAAATTGAGGCAGCATATGTTAATTAGTTAATAGCTCGTCCCCGAAAAAGTAACTCAAATTGGGTTCCTTAACAGCAACCTGGACTCCCTCCCAAGCTACCGAGGCTAAGCATCGCCGTGCTTTTTTACAACTACCGCCAATCAGGCGCCTTGCTGCGTCAACGTTTTGTCCAAGAGACAGCTTCTGCTAGGGGTTTCGCAAGGATTGCGGGCATCATGTACGGCCTCCATAAATTCAAGACTAGTTTGATTACCCTGCGGACTCTACAGACTTTCAGCTGCAATTTCAGATTCAGGGGCTTCTTCATGTGTGCAGTCAAAGAAGACCTGCACCCCATTCACCTTGGTTGTTTCCGTCCGTAGGTACTGCAGACCATGTTTGTCAAAATAGAAAGGGACAGCCAAGACGCAGCTGTGTTTGTGAAGTCCACAGGGCTAGATCTTTTACAAGCATCTAAGATCGTGCAAAATATTTGCCATATCCTGGATTTTTTTTGGCGTGCTCTTTAACATGGCTCTTTGTTTTTTGTTGGGAGTGTGTAGGCCGTGAATGCCCATGAAGGCTTACATGCCAGATCTTTCTAATAGGATCAGGGAGAGGGAGAGCAGGAGAGGGAGAGAGCTCTCTCTCGGGCAATGCCCTAGGGGAGGCCTTTGGTCGCCCTATAGCCCCGAAAGAAAGAAAGAGACAGAGGGCGGCGAGCGAGCGAACGAATAAGAATGGAGGGAAGGAGGAGCGACAAAAATGCAAAGGCGGAAACAAACAATATGGAAACTAAAGGCCATGGCCAAGACAGAAAGAACGTCAACAAAATCAGGCAAAGATGGTGGAAACTAGAATGACATTCTGAGGCCACGGGCCTTACCAACAAAGCGCCCACAGCAATAAGGCAACAAGCTGCATTCCCACGCAACTCATGATATATGACACGTAATATGTTGAACTCCAAGCCGTTGCTTGATACCACGTAGGCCCCAACACGACATTTTTGATCTGGGTACATGCGGTAAACTCCGCATCAACTCCCATGAGGGAGCCATACGGTAGTTTCCAACAAGTGGGCTCGGCCTGATATGCCGCACATTGCGGGGAATGTTCCTGGATGCTTGACTGCGGCATTTTGTCCTCGACTGCTCAGTCCACAAAGTTCCACTCATTACAATCAGTCGGTGAAACTCTTCCGAGGGACACATCGAGGCTTGACGGAAATACAAGTGACAGGGATAACAGTGACATAAGTAGTGATGGTACTAGAAAGGGTAGTCACGATGAACATTGACATAGGTTTCCATGTTATTTTCCATTCTCCCAATATAACCCCTATCCAACCCCAATATCACCCTGAAATTTCCCGAGTTGTCAGTAATACCCGCGAAGCTCCTGCGTAGCTGTTTGCCACTTGACATCACATCGGTGTGGTGGAGCGCCGGCGCTCATCAGTCTGGTAGCAAGCAGCCCCTAAGCTCACAGGGTCCAGGTTACCATGTCTGTTTGTTGAACTTAAACTACTATTGTTATTCTTGCTAGTATTACTGTCGAAATTATTGTTATTATTACTATGTTCGCTCATGTTGAATGCCAGGCCCCAGCACGTAGCAGGTAGACGTGTACACACATGAGGACATGCTTGGGTTCCCGCTTACTTCCAAAACCGAATGCATCCTCCAACGTTTCCATACAACCAGGTACTGAAACTGGGGTACCCAGGAATGCAAGTGACAGACAGGGAGTATCCAGGGACGATAGTCACCCCTTTCCAATACATCAGAAACTCTCTACAGTTTACTTTGTCTAGATGACCATTCAAAGGAAACCCCTCGATTCTCGATGTCGCCCCGATCGATCCCTGCGTAGCCCAGGGTAACGGGCACTTGGAAATACCCACTGTGATTCCATATGAAACGTCTGATCCAGGGTGACTAGATGTGCAAGGCTTCACCCAAGTGATCCCTTGCATGGGATTAAACCTTTAAACCTGAACACCAAGTAATCTGCATGAACCCGTGCTCACATATTAGAACCGCCACTGTTATCCCTGATCCCTAAATTTCATACAACCGCCAGAAAACTTAAGTGCTACTAGCCAACTGCCAGACAATAGTTTGAGCGCGGTGAGTGCATCTGCTGCCCTTGGCGATGAAGCCAATATTTCTGTTTAAGACCTCAACCTAAGGCTACATCCCCTGACAGCCCTCCAGTTGAGGGTCTCCGTCACCAAGGGCCTACAGCATGGCAGAGGGCAAGACATGAGTCATAATACAAACCTCAGAGTCAGTAGAGCCATCAGCATGAGTTTGGGGTGTATGGCTTTGGGCAATTCTAGTCGCCTTTGGGAATGGCAGGGAGGATTCCACTTTTCTTCTGAACTTTCAGGTAAAGAGGCTCGGGCGAAGAACTCCCACATGTTTACTTTTCTGTCTGGCATGCTTGCACGCCTGTATGGGGAGCTGAAGCAAGCACATTCAATCCAGCTAGACATGCGATTCAAAAGGCCATCGTGCTAAGCTAAACCCGAGGTTTCAATTATGACTCGCACGCCAGAGGCTTTTGGGTTGAGAAACCCAAGCCCCTTTCAACATTGTCCTGCTAGATGTTGCCGAGGGGATCTATGAGCCGCTGGGTCTATCCCTCGGGGGTTCTAGGTGCGGGATTTGGGGGCTTGCTTTGGGGTTGACAGAACTCATGGAACCCTGGGCCTATGCCTTCAAGGTTTCGGGTATGGGGCTACGGTCCGTTCGGGGAAGCCTTTACGTCTCCAACCTTCGACTTGCTGAGAACACAGGGCATACCCACCAATGACAGAGCCAGCTTAAGATGCGGAGCAGACAGAATTGTTTTTTGTATTCTACGAGCCTGCAAATGTGAATGCAATCGAGAAGCCCGGCAGGGACAACAACCTTGTTGGTCGCTGGAGACGGTTGTCGACCTGTCCAGTGTCTTCAGTCTTGCGTGAGATTGTTATATTTATCCCCAGAGTCAACAAATGGGATGTTTGATCAGAGTTGTCATGTAGATGTAAAACCCGCAATTTCATAGATGTGGTGGGTCCCTGCAGGCGTAGCACTAAATGTAGCTTGCTCTTCGTCACGAAGCCAGAACTTACCTAAAAAGCGTCGTTTACATAACGGGCAGTTGCAGTGACTATAGTAGCAGCAGTTGTAGGTTGGACTTAGATTGGGGTTCTTCTCGAAGCAGCAGTAGCAGCAGCAGCGCTGGCAGCAACGGAGCAGCTCTCCGCGATGATACCACGGATTGTGAGCGCTTCGCGTGTGTCCGACCTCGGTGGCACATGGATCCCTTGGGCTGTTGAATCAGCCTTAAGTCTGGCCTTGTAGCAGACAACAGAAGATATTATCAGCACGTTAGTCTTTGCCTTAGCCGGAAAAGAAATTTCTACAGTGACTTGTCACCTTTTGTGACTCGAATATCGGGGTATCAAGATGTCCGGGTATCTACCAGCCTTCAGCATTTTTTATCCTGGTACTCTTGCTACAATAGAGGCTTTGCAGTGGCATTGGTATTGCAAGTTCCCACAGGTTGAGGAGTTCTTACTTTGGGTGGCAAAGTGTGGCCGTAAGAGAATCCGATCCATCGTGCTGCATGTGAATTCAGGCAAGTATGGGGTTCTGCGAGTATCTGTAAACTAGTACGGTACACGTCCTCATATAGGTTTCTTGCCTTACTGTAAGCAACCTGTCACATAGGTTCCTGCTTCTCGGGACCCTTAGCATGGATCCTATGATTGTTGGAAGACATTGACTTTGATGGTCTCCACAAGGCTCACGACTTCTCTCAGAATGTTTTCCTGACACAACGAGGTGCTGGGAGCCTTTCTGAATGTCAGCAGCTTGAAAAGGAAAATCCCCAAATCATGCAGGAGGTCCATCTACGGACCCCAAGCCGTTCAGGGTCTCGGGTTGTGGGTTGACACAGCTTCTACAGAACCGTAGGAGCTTGATGACCAGAATTGTTCTCGTCACTCCGGTTCCGCCTCTGATGTGCGCGTGCAGTCGCGCCCAAGCTCTGTTCTTGCAAGAGACAACAGATAACGCCTTGTTTCTCATGCCCCGGCACAGAACAAAACGGTCATTTTTCTGCTCGAACCGTTCTGGTGAATGTTCCTGCGTGTCTCTTGGGAATTCCAGTGGGCATTCGTCCGGGTTGGCTTTCCAAGGGTTATCAGACATGAACAAAACTTGATTAACTGAGACCTTCACAACTCATTTTTGGGCGGGTGCAACTTGCTGCTGCTGAGCAGCAGCTAGGCTCCTGGGACGCCCCCGGCTTCGACCAGGGAAGCCACAGCGCAAGTAGTTCGGCTAGTTTCCGGAAGGAAGGCTGTTCATCAACTGCGGCTTGCAGACTATTCAGAGTCGTGCAACCCTGTGAAAATTACAACCATTCAACAGGGCTTCTAGGAAATGCGTATTTGAGACTAACTTGAAAGGATGGGCCTCATTCGGGTTCATGAACGCAAAGCAAAGTTCAATCCTGAGCCTCATAGCGCACAAGCCAGATCCAAAGCTGTATAGGGTCTGCGCATTTACAAGCCCTGCAGCCAAAACGCCTCAGTAGACGTTATATGTGGAAGAGTGAAGGACCAGGTAGAGAAGGCTTTTTGTTCTCAGTGTTTTGGCAATTACATTTTAGGGGCTTTTGGGTGTGTTGGGTCGTGAAGGGACTTGTGACACATCTGGAAGGTGAGATGGTCAAGCTTTGCATGTGGCCTGTTCAGTTTGAACTTGGGACTTGAGGTCTAGGCTTCTAGGGTGCAGGGGACCAGATCTTGCACATCCGATGATAGATGACAGGATAGAAGCAAAGCAGCAACGGCTTAAGCAAATTGCCGTCGAGCCGCAATAAGCAGCACCCTCTTAACTTCACGCCCTGCATTCATCTTGCAGCAGGTAGAAGCCCAATCAGATAAATAGTAACATGCTCCCTATATCTCGCGCCGTATACGTTCCACCTTATACAGCTAACCTGTTCAGCCTCAACCCAACACCCACAAGCTTCAGACGAGCGCTTCCAAGCCAACTGATGACCACCTCATCCGATGTCACTTTGAGGCAAAGTCACGAGCGGCTGCATGATGCACCAGGCAACATCTTTCTCAATCCTGAAGCTTTGGGTTTTTAACACGTCACTAAAGCTTGCGCCAGTCTAAATCTAAAATCTAAACCTTTAATTTTTAACGAGAAGATCCAAATCCCTAAAGCTTAAATCCCTGAGCGTTATGAAAAGTTCCTCACAACAAGACCACAAAAATTTCACCTAGGTATTGCCTGCTCTGCCTTGGCTTCAGACTGCTAAGCGTGTAGGGTTAAAGGTTTGAGAACAAGGACATTGCCGAAGTTAAGGTTGCTTCAAGGGGGTATGAAAAGCTGAGAGTGTTTGGGTAGAGATTGTAATGTCATTTAGGGGAGCAAATCCAGGAGCAAACTTCCGACCAGAGAAGTCGCTATAAAAGTGCACGTAAGAGCTATCAGGGGCATATGGGGAGCTGTATGAGCATAGCGTCGTTCCGAGGTTCGTGGGTGGTTATGGGTACATCCCCAAAATAACAAGGCTGTTGGGGTTTAGGGTCTCTGAACCTTCAAGGACGTCCATGCTTTTGGTGCCCTGCTTCAGTCCTGGCGTTTATGGACTCTGGTTCTTCTAACGTTAGGGTTTAAGCGTGCAGGCCTGGGGTCTAGGGGGTTAGCTTTAGGGTTGAGGGTGTAGGTTGAGTTCAAGGCCTGGGGTAAAGTCATAAACCTTGACCTGAGGGCCGTAAATATCCGCTTAAACTTAAACCGTGCAAGTGGCAAAGCCCTTGAGCCCCAAACCCTCAAGTTAACCGCAAGCGATCGCCCAAGGCACCCGGTTTCAAGTCTTCCAAGCTCAGCTCCTAAGACTGCACACTCTTAAACCCCAAGCGACCATAGCATGGACTGGGACATCTCTGCAGCTGGTTGTGCTCCTGATCGCTTGTCAGTCATGCGTGCCAGAAAGACCCCATCAGGAGTGTGGGGGTTGGCCACTGGAGCAACGAGGACGGACTAGCGTCAAAGGTAGAAATCAGCAGAAGGAGTTCCAAATGCACAGGAAGAAGCGAATCTGGTTTTCAATTCGCTGGACATCCTTGATTGCTTTCATGTTGGCTGTTGACATCCTATGTGACTTATGAGATTAGGTGGATTGCCAGAAGACTAGATTCATGCTTACCTTTCTCTGTAACACTGAAGTCAGCCCCAACAGGCCATGCAGCTGGAGCCCTTTTTCTGGTGTTCCAGGCTTCAGCTGAGGTACAGTCATGTTCCAAGTGCCCAGCTTGTACCAAGCAGTTTGAGTTCCTTGCAGTAGCAGATCCTAATCAAGACCTTGTGTAGTCTCATGCTCGCCCTGCCCCAATGTCTGGGACTTCAGACCCTAAACTTGAGAGAAGTTCTCGGAGCTGACGAAGCTAAGCAAGTCTCAGGAGAGGTTGTTGAAGCCGCCCGCGCTTGATGGGAGTTTCCAAAAGCTATTGCGGATGCATTGGTCGAGAAAAAATGACATGACAGTAGCAGGAGGAGGAGCTGCCGAAGAAATAACGGTATTCACAGATCTACTGCAACCCAAAAGGATTTGAATGCAGGGCTGTCGCTTTTGGTGTTTGAGAGTGGGGTAACAGGGAGTGGTGGAGTGGGGGTATGCTGATGGGGGTGTATATTGCGCGTAGGAATCGTTTTGACGGATCCACACCTTCATTGTCCCTTAAGCACCAGTCAGCTTTAACAGCTGTCATAAAGACGCCGCTTCCAATCTTGTGAGCCACCCCAAAGACAATAGATGCTTCAATTCCAGCTTCACAGCCACCCAAATCGTTGGTGTATAATACGTCTGGCGCGGTCTCGCGGCGAACATCACACAGTTCCCAGAATTCTGGTTATTTGGCGTGAATGCCTAGCATCAGCGGGTCGTGAAAAGGAAATCCCACATGTGAGGGTCCCTCAGAGAATGCTTGCACAGAGACGGTCAGAACAGGAGTTCTAGACATTTCTTCAAGAGCCTATGATGCCGCGAAGCCTTGCAAGTTCTGGAAAGACCCTTTTTAAACATACATCCTACATTCGTCGGCTGTCGGATATTTGGAAACTTCCTGATCTTGGAACCAAGACGAGCCAGCGGGAGAGTTTGAATCGATGTCGATGCGGCTTGTGAAGAGCCTTGAAGACACAAGTGAGCGATGAAACAGGTCCGGTTGATATGGGGGTTTCCCAAATATGGGGTTCCTGTTTGAGGGTCTCCCCAGAAAAGACAATATTTTTGGGGTCCCCTTTGTATGGAAGCTTCCATATCGGGGTTAGAAGCGGTTTTGGCATGGAGCATTTTGGGAGTGTATGGTGCCCAATAGGGGTTTGCGGTTCTTCGGGGCTTAGGAACAGCACGGAAGTTGGAGGGACCAGCATGTGAGATGTTCTATACAAGCCTGGGTTCTGGGTTTTGGGTGCCCTTTTGTTTGATGGTTTGGGGCTTTGCGTTTCCTCTTCTTCCTGCACGTCACAACTTTTTTCAATGTGCTTGTTATTGCCGTCGACACCCCACCAGCCTTGTTTTTCTCGGCCCCGTTGCTGGCTACTGTTTTAGACTGTGGTGCAGTTTAGAGTTTGAGGTTGTTGCTTGGGGAGGGCATATACTAGGTACCATATAGTACCATAAAGGGCCTCCTTGTAACAACTTGTGACGCAATGTGCATCCTGCAGAGTCCGCAGAGCTTAGACTTGAAGGTTTGGGCGCACAGTAAAAGTGTTTTCGTACAACAAGACTTGCTTACCTGCAGCTGCCGCTGCCGGCCGAATGAGTCTCAGAAAATGAGGTCTAACATGTGACCATGCATGTCATGATGCAGTACAGTTTGTGTTGTACAGCATCTCCCCGCGTGTAGACTAATGTTCGGTTTCAGACTCGAACAACTTGCAAGCAGCCATTGATGTGCAATTTGAGCAGCATCTAGAGGCTCGGCATGGTTAGTTCTGCCTAAAGCCTATACCCAAAGCCCATGTTTGGCACTAACCCCGAAGCCCTGTAGGGGTCAGGGTGTAAACGGTCTATACCCTGAAACCGCAGGCTGGATTGGAGTTGAAGGCCTGATGACGCTCCAAACCTGAAGCCCTACATCATCCCACTGCCCAGGTCGTTTTCAATTGTTTCTTCCATTTGATTCACCGTTACCCCTCTATACTCCTATATCTCCTTAAATACCCCTACATACCCCCACATACCATCGAAACCAAAGCAAACCCTAGGCCTTCAACCTAAGCCCTTAGCCCTTAGCCCTCAGCCAAGCGCAATGGCAGCAAAACGTCGTCGCACTGACTCGGGTGCCGCTGCGGTGGCACAGCTGCCGCCCGAAGAGGAGCCCCACTTAGAGCCGTATTCTAAACTCCTCAAAGGGGCTTATATGGCGGTTTCCTCAAATTAGAGGTATCTTTTTGGGGGTCGCCAGAATAGTATTTTGGGGTCTATATTGGGGTCCCGTATCTTGGAAACCACCATATAGGGGGTTATCAAGGGGACTATTATAGAGGCTATTAAGGGGAGACTAGGAGTTCAGACCATGGCTCACTTAGGGCTCAGACATGACCCCTCCCCTAGCAATGAGGCTTTTGGGTTCAGGGTTCAGGGTCTAGGGCTTAGGGTCCCTAATTAGGAACCCACCCAGTATAGTATCATTATATCATCTATTAGTGGGAATAGTTCGGGGGCTTCCATGACTAGGGGAGGTGATCATCCGTAAGGCGTCAGTCGATTCGTACGGGCAGTTGGAAGGTCTAAGTAGCACAATTATGGATTAGTTTTGGTTAGGGCTTAGCCTGTTTTCAGGAGTGTCTCAGAATCTCTATCGGGATATCTGTTGAGCTTAGCCATGACTGGGCATGCTTGAAAACTCTGGCTTGAGGCAGGGGTTTGGAGCAACAGAAGAACACTGCCCAAAGTGCAAAGTGACCAGACCAGGCCCAACTGCCCCTGACCCCTCAAACCCGCCGTCAAACTTAAAACCCCTAAACAATTCCCGTAGCAGGCACTGACAGCCTTTGTGCACGCAAATGAGGAAGGTGTGAGAGGATTCTGTAGACTAAGCGCCAAGAACAACGCCCCCCCCCATGTCTCAGGAGCCCAGAACCATGATGGAAAACCAAGGTGTGAACCCTGAAGTTCCCATTTTATTTTCCATTATCCCAATATATCCCCTATATAACCCCTATATACCCCCTATAGAACCACTATATAATATATATAATCCTCCATGACCTCAAGAAAGGTGTCCACGAGACCCGAACTTGGCTTGGTCCGAGTTACAGTCCCAAACCAGATATAGAACCCCATTATAGTACTTTCCTTTTTCTTTTCCAATATCCCTATATAGCCCTTATACAATTCCAATATTACCCAATATAGCCCAAAATATTCAACCCACAAACCTGTACGCCAACCTTCAACCCTGAACGCGCCCCAGGTAGGTACTGAACTTGCGGCAGCACGGAGCGTAGTCGAGGTGCCAAAAGTGACGAGGGGCTACAGGGTATGGGCGTAGACAGTCCCTTCCATTTGGATTCGCTATTTGTAGCGACACGTACATTTGGAAGCTTGTTTAAGTTGCAGAGCTTTTGGTGCGGGGCCTAGGAACAAAGATTGGGGCGCAAGTGATGCGTGTGGTAAGAACCCAGCTGTATGCAGTAGCAATCGCCTCTATCGGCTCTGGGTTCGCGGGCTCCTGGCTTAGGCTTCCGGGGGTTAGAGGGATGAGGTTTTAGCATTTTGTGTTGCCCGTGAACCCCACAATTGCCTACAACATATCAGGAGAAGGCTTGCATTTCTGTGGTAGCCGGCTGTTGATAGACAGATAGGCTTAAGAAATGCGCTACATGTGCCCCTTCAAGAGTCTGAGTGTCTTGCAACCAGGCCCTGTAGGTGCAGCAATTTTCCCTCAGCTCTAAACCTCCAACCATACCCCATTGCCCACTGCAACCTGCAAAATGCAAGTCCTACATAATTGCGAGATTGGAGCGGTTTAGGGCCTCAGTGCGCTTCAGACATGGTAACATATGGTTGTGGAGTTTAGGAGCACGATGTCTCTGAGTATGAGACAAGATTGGTACGAACCCTAAGCGCTCCAAAACTAGAACCTTGAGAACTGCAACGTGCGTTCATGCCCTTTGAGTTTTGGTAGGTCTACTCGACGTCTGCGGCACCACAGCAGTCTGGAGCAGAAATAATATAGCTCAGTGTCTGGGAACGAGGATTGGGGTGAGGGAATCTTTAATAAAACAGCGTGGGTCGTTCTCGACACCAAGCATAAAATTAGTGCTGGAGTACTATAGATTCTTCGACCTACGATGAGCCCCAACACAGTGAACTCAAGGCGAAAATCATGCAAGCTGAAAGCCACAGGGGCTGTGACGCGGAGAAGGCCACGTAGGGCCATTGCAAGTAACCTTACGAGAGGAAAGGGGAACAACCCAGGCGGGTAAAGGGACTAAACGTTAACTATATGTTTGGTCAAGGAGAAGTTTTCTTACCCGGGCGTGCCATGCTAAGATGGCTTCATCATAGTCACATGACGGCCACATCCATCCTAAGCGTGCCTGCGAGGCATCTCTGGGGACACGAAGCTCTCAGTAACATCAGGCAACGATGGGCAGCGCTACACCACATGGTCAAGCGCACCTGTGGCGGCACAGCAAAACGGGCACTCCAGAGCATGATGGTCATCACGGCGGCCCTTCATGTCGGCAAAAACAACAGGCGGACAGAGGCACCTGCCATCACAGCACGCACGGCGTGATTTCGAGCAACTGCCTTCCTTGCAAGTCCATAATCGCAATGCTTAGCATTATAACGAGCGGCACCACACTGAACGGCATCACGCCTGCCGCTTTTCAACCGACCAGCGAACTGGAAATGACGCCAACTCTAAACTTGGGCACTAGCCCAAACCACGACAGCGTAAGCCTAGAGTTCAAGCCCCACTTGGATGAAAATTGCAGCAGAGATTTTTTGCCGAAACACATGGCTACAACGCTTATGTAAATTTGTATAAGTTGGTTTCAGTTGCAGGATACAGGGTGCAAAGTGAGAACTTCAACGGAAGTCGCATTGCCCAGAGTTTCGGGTTTGGATCCTCAACATCAAATTCGACATACGCATGGATCAGGACAATCAAGAGAGCACGGCACTTGCGACGCACAAACCTTGTGCGCTCTGCGCTGTGGGCTTAGGATTTATTTTCCCCGTTATGTAGATAGAATATGCGGTATATTGGGGATCTTATTATAGTATACCCAAATCCATATTCTATCTTCTTAAGGGGGACTATATGATCTATATGACTGTCTGAGCTACAGGAGGGTTTGGCGCGGCTAAGCTCTTACGCAGGCATAGAGTCTACATGTGCACTAGTACTCTTCGCATGACCCCATTTGGGTGTCCATGTTTGCTTGGCAAATTGTGGAGTCTCGGATTCAGGTGGGTTGCTGTCAAGGAACTTAAATTAAGGGTTACCATAATGGGTACATGTAGTAATTACTACGGCTCCCCCATTATAGTAATTAAAAATAGTTCATATGGCTCCCCCATTATGGTACTAAAAAGGCAAGCAACCCAGGCAAAGTCTGTTGAGATCACTCCTGGCCTTCAATACTACCATGGTCAGGACAAACGTTGCAAGCACCAGCTGGCAGTTCTTCGTTCCACTTCACTTTGTCACTGTCATAGTCTTATAGTATGCAGCTTAACAGTCAATGCCTATGAGTTCAAAAGTATCCAACAGTGACCACAGGGTCAGTGAAACGAGGGTTCAAGTTTCTTTTTAGAGCCTCAAATGCTGGATGCTTGATGTCTCACTAGATTCGTACAGTTGCTTTCACGATTGGGGGAAGGCAGTGAGCGCACTTGAAAACTTGATAATCCATGAATGAACCCAGTACTCTCCGTTAGGAAGGTTACCAACTCTCCCAAGGCTCAAGTACTTCGAGATGCCTAAGGTCCGTTTGTTGAAGAACCCAACTGCCCAGCAACGATGTCTGGCTAGATATGAAGTCTTAAGTTGGATCAGAACTGCTGAGTACCTCACTTCCAATCCCACGTAGCATCTCTCGAACACCTGGCTGCACCGAGCATGCCTGTGCCAGTAACTCTCCATACCCTCTTCGTTCAAGTCCTGTTCACAGAGCCAGGTATGCATACCCTTACGCGCAGCCTCAACAGATCAGCTCGCAGAGCACTGCCTTTGTGGTAGACTTTGGTGAGGACCTGTGCCAGGCCACGCGCTTAAGGTTTGGGATGAAGGACTCTGGGTTCAAGAGTCAGGGTTTAGGACAGTTGAAGGATGGCCTTGGGCTTAGGGTGAAGGATTCCCCCGTGACGCCAGCCTGCTTTTGGGAGAGCAAGCGCGAAGCATGTTATGTGCACAGCGCAGATTGAAGATTCTGCGTTCATCCTTGCTGGTATGATTTTTGCCCTTCGATATTCAAGTTGCAGCAAAGGAGTCCTAGTTGCTACTGGGAACCACGCCCTCCCTACGTATGCGACATTCAGTTATGATTGTATGTAGGGCTCTAGTACAGAAATTCTACCCCTTCCCATGAGCCCTTCGCTCCGCGTCCTTAGTTCCGCCGCATGGTATGGTCCCATCTGCAGAAAAGATCCCCCTCAGGCCGGAGGACCACAGGCCGGAGAACCACTGTTGGTGGGGTATCGACAAGTCCTCAAGAAACCCTTCAGAAAAGCCCTTTTACCTTTTATGGACTTTCAGAAATACCTCTGCAAAATACCCCTGCAAACCTCTCATTAAACCATAGAACCTTCATGAGCCAACGACTATAAGCCAACTATAACCCCATAGACCTAGATTACACAACACGACCCAGACCCCAGAACCACAGGACCAGGGGTGGGCAGTATGTGAACCATACACCGTATCATTTAGTATGGGGTGGGGGCGGGTACCCGTGAATGAATGCTGATGCATCAAGACGCTCAACACATACCCCGAATCCTACACTATTCCCCAAACCCGCCTCCAACTCAGCATCACCCCAGAGAGGTGCTGCTCTGCACACACCATGCCGTGCAGCATGCAACGTGTGTCCAAGTGAAGCGACTCGAGGCTAAAAACATGATAAAGCATTTTGGAATTCCAGATTGCGGGTTCAACGCCTGTGGGCTTGCGGGTTCAAGTAGGATTGAGGGTATAGGGTTCATAAGGCCTTATTGAGCCCTAGGTTCAGAAAGGTTAGGGCCTTTGGGTTTCAGCTTCGGATTTAGGTTTCAGGCTCTGTGGATGGAGCTCTCAAACTAGATTGTTTTGAGCTTAGGAGTCTTCTACCTTGAAGCTCTGATCCTAGACTCCGCATCTTCCTCCTCCTCCGCTTCCTCCACCTCGTCCTCTGCTGCTGTTACGCAGTTCGTTGAGCCGTTTGTTGAAACCTTTGCGCCAAGGACGTGACCATGACCGTCGCTATGACGCAGAACCTGGTCTGTGCCTGTTGAGAGGGAAACTTCTTGTTTGGCTTCAGAGCTGTGGGGCCAGGCTTCATGAAAACTATTGTTGAGGAGGCCTCGGGGTCCAGTGCAAAATGTTTTCCATTTGCGGTAATCGCCCCACCTCAGAGGCGTGCATCAGGGCTTTTGAAAGAAGCAGGCTACAGGCATGTTGCCGCAGAGTTTATGCGGCGCAGCTTCTACCTACACTGGTGGTGTCGGCAAAGTAATTCAGCCTAGATTCTAAACGCGTGTGGAGCTTTTTCGCGTCAGAATGCGTTTGTTTGGCAAATTTGTCTGCAAAGTTCCAACGCAACAGTAGTTGGACCTTTCAAAGACCAAGAGACCAAGATAGTCGAAAAGCTATGCAGTGCTGTTGCACTGGTACTTACCTGTCGAACAGTTTCAGCCGTGATGCGTGGCACGTGGAAGGGTTGTGGATATAATCCATGCTGCCGGAGATTCGACCACTTCACTTGGTTCGGGATTGGCTCAGGGCGGAAGCTGCACTTTATCCGAAAGCCTTAACCTTACCCAAATCCTCATTCTAAATTTCTGAGTTCCAGGAAGTCCTAGTCACTGGCTTTGAGTGCGATTTGGCGCTGCTCAAGGCACCCTGCTGCGTTTCCGTGATTTTGGGCTGATGGCTTAAGAACAAGAAGAGCTTAGTAAAGACGTGCTTGGGGTTCAGGGCTCATAAGTTCATTGTCCAGCTTTCAGGGTGTTGGAACAATGGGAAAGGTATTCCCATGGAGAAGAGAATCTGTTCTGAACTGCGCGGAATCTTTAGGAAGGGGTTGGATTGTTCATTCAGAGGTTAAAGTGTTGAAATTACATCACACGGATGACGCGTAAGAATTCTATCGGAACTTCCGCGCAAAAGCACATGACTATGGTTTTTGCTGTCGGCACCGTCACTGCCACCATGTGTGGGCTTGGAGGGTGCTTGCCTCAGGCATCAGGCTACGAAACCTATCTCCTTTGCGTAAGAATCTTGGATTCTGGAAATCTACTAGTCTTGCTAGATATGGCCCACATTGGTTTCAACGAGCTCTGTCATGCTGGTCTGGGCGCATCAAGTGTTGAGCTAGATCAATCCAATACTTCATGCAGAGTTGTCAAGCCCCAAGAACTCATGCAAACATCCAGTTCTGGCCATATCGCCCATATAGATTCACCGTGTTGCCGGAAGGCGGGCGATAGTACAGATGGTGCTTGCGTCGTTGTTCACATGATGTGTAGTGTTGCCGATTTTCCGTTTTATGTTCTAAGTATGTTGCATAGAGGCTTTGTGCCGCTAAGTTTTCACTCAGGGCTGAGGTTGAGCAGTGCGCCTAGCTTACAGAGAGCCCAGGCAGGCAAGCATCTAATGTATAACCAGATCATGAGCTGTAGTTCTGTATGCGCTATTCGTTATCTTCTGGGTTACGCCTGGGTGCTGTAGCATATCTACTTGGCACAGGAAATCTAGGGCTTGTAGACCAGCCGGATTCCTAAAAGGTTTTCCGTGAGTAGTTCGAATACCTTGATGCCAGGCTTTATTCGGGAAGTTCCATATTTCTTGCTTACCTCTGGGTAGTTCTGTCCTCAGGGTGATTCTTGACATGCATGTTGCAAAATTTGGCTTTCCCCTACAGGTTTAAGTATTCAATGCTTATATACTTCCAGAAGCTGTACTAAAACTACTCTTACTAAAATGCCTAATTATTGGGCACATGGACCCTTGAGCTTCTTTTTGTCTTTTTGTTCTGCAGACGAACTTGCAAACGCGGTGGGCGCATTTTGACGGCCCTTTTCTGGGATGCTGTCTAGAACTTGGTTTAAGTGGCTATATTCGGGGCAACATGTTAATTACGATGTATGCATGCCCATTCTGGTAACTTGCTTTAAGACCCTTAACAGCAACCCTGTTTTCAGGGCGCCTTTGCTCTACAGAGTATATCGGGCTAGCGGCTTGTGGCTGCTGTAGGCTGAGAAATGCCAGCAGGATCCTTTTTTGGATTGTAGATTTACCCAAAACGGAAGGCAGAAGGCAAATACTGTTTATACAGATGAAGAGGTTAACTCACACCATGGGCGGGCCGCGTGCTCAACAACCTCGGGAATTGAGGAATATTGGAGTTATATTGGGGTTATATAGGATTTATATTAGGTTATATTCGGGTTATGTAGGGTTTATATCAGGGTTTTCTCAGGGATCCACCCATAAACCCAAAGCTGGAATTTGCTGAAACCCGAAGGCCGAAAGGCTTGAGCCTGCGAATAAAGTCGTTTGGATACTTGTAGCTATCGCAATACGGCAACCCATCAACACTCTAAGATTCAGTGCAAAGGCATATACCAAGACAAAGACCATGGTATGAAAAAGCAAGCCATAAACCCTCGTGGTCCCGATGCGGCCCCTACAGAGACCTTGGCTCAGGTGCAGTCGCGGCACTTTTGGAATGGACTTGTGCCTTTGGAGCTGGACGGGGCAGCATGCACAAAGATTTTTACGGGGCTGTAGCCAGGGTTCGAGTTCTGGCCTCAGGGTTTGCAGGAGTTTTTGGGGGGCTTGGGGTTTTGGGTTAGTGGCTGTTTGGAGGTTGACATAATTTCCTAGAGGAGGACACCGTAGGCAGCTTGGAAGTACCGTTCCCACAAACCTCCACATAGGCCCCATGCTAGTCTTTCGGATTCCTAAGCCTATACTCTGTGGGGTCTTGGGAGGAAGTGCGTGGACCCAGGAGGCCAAACTCTTCACGATCTAGGACCTGGCGCTTAGGCCCAGGACGCTGGCTTGGAGATGAGTTCTAATGCTCTCGTGGCACTGTAGCTAGCTAGACAGCCCTCTTATGACTTGGCCCTATGAGATCGCACGCGCATTTGCAAAGCATTGCTACTGGTCTCAAATGCTAATCGACATGTGTAAAGTATAGCCACCCTAAGGCCTAATGGTCAAACTCCCAGACCCGGAAACCCCAGATCTGTAATACGGACACCCCAACCCTACCTAAGCCAACCCATTGAAAAAACCTGAAGCACTGAACCATGTAAGCGCTGCATGCAGGACATGGCTTTGCCACCTTTGCTTGCTCCGGTGACGGTGCTCGGCTTTGCACAAGGGGGGCAGAATCTTTGCACCACGCAACCTGTCTGCTTTAGGGGTTGGGGCTTAGGGGTCTGCAGTATTCAGGTTTCCGGAAGAGGGAAAGGAAGCTCCGAAATGAGGAAGTCAACACGTTTTCCTATTTGCAGTGAGCTGCGGATAGCAGTGATAATCTTACATCTGGAGACACAGCAGCACGAATATCGCCGACAGCACCAACTGAAGTACCCGCATATCGCCCGCCCAAGGTACTCGTACGGTAGCCCTAAACCTAAGCCCTTAGCTCTATCAGTTGCCTGAAGTAACTCCAAGCCCTGGGCCCTACCAACCTTCCAAACCAGTATTTGGAAGCCAGGCAGGGCGTCGTGTCCCGCCTGGACGTGATGTCTTACACAGGCGGGTTGGTTACAACAGCCCAGGATCCAGATGAGGGTTTAGGGATTAGAGATTAGAGTTTTGGGACACGCATAACCTGGAACCTGATATTGGGCACCTTCTTAAAGAATAGTGGCCTTTTTAGTCCCTGTTGGGGTTCAGGGACTGCAGCTTTGGAAAGGGGCTTGTGGTTGATGAATTGGTCGTTTAAGCTTCAGGAGGATCCCGCAGGACTATGTCCGGACCACGTAAAACAGGGCATCCCATGGAGGTTATAATGTAGAGACCTCAATAATTACCAATACTATGGTTCCATATTCCTTGCATAATTGTAGTATATGGCACCTCGAATGGACTTCAAAATGATATTGGCAATTATTTACAGGGGCCTAAATAAGTACCTTTTACCGGCGTCAGAGGGCCCGGCCAGCCAAGTTGGCGTGCCATGGGCCTTGTCGTGCTCGTTGGAGAAACTTCTCAAGTAAATGGGATGACATCATCTGGGCCTTCGTTTTCCTCCAACTTGGCTGGCCGGGGCCCTCAGACGCCGGTAACAGGTAATTATTTAGGCCCATGTAGTACTTGTCAATGCAGCCTCCCAGACATGTTGGAGATGTCGGGCAGGTGCCTTGAACCTACTTCCTTGAAGGGGCGCCCTTGCATCAACACTGAGTTGTCCAACACGGCCTACCAACACAAGTAGGCTTGATAGGATAATCACCTCTCCGAAACTTCAAGAATCATCCCTCTTCTGCGTGCTCAAGATTCCACATAAGTAGTTTCCATGTTCTTTTCCATTAGCCCTGTATAACCCCCATACAACCCGAATGTTACCCTATATAACCCTAAACCCTAGTGGGAGCACGATTGCATACCCACGCTTCAAGCTTAAGGGCCGCTTCAGAGCTTAGATGTCCCTTGGCCAGTGTAAAGCCGCATGCCTTTAAGCCACTTCCGGCCAATAAAAGAAACTTTTACAGTCCCCCTTGAATAGATAGAATATGAGGTATATGGGGATCTTATTATAATATACCCATTGCCATATTCTATCTACTTTAGGGGAGCTATACACCAGAAGATGCTGAACCCTTCACCCGAATATCATTGACACCAAGATTTCACGCCTATCCTGTTTCTAGGGAGCTATCCATTTTAACTCTACCGTGGCTGCAAACTCAACAGCCTAAGCTAAAGACCTCATAACCCCAAAACGAGAAGTGCGGAACCCTAAACCCTAGCCCCAAACCTTATCAGAAACCCATGACGTGAACGCCAAAAACCCAACCCGTAATCCTGAATCCCAAACCCCAAACCCTCGACCAGAGCCCCATGATCGAACTCGAAGCCCCAAGGATTTCAAACACATGGTAGTTTTCAACAATTGGGGATCCCCCGTATATATCTCAGGATGTTGCAGTGGCTATTTGTATGGACCCCTGACTAATTTGGAAGATCCTAGTCCCTGAGGACAAGTTCCTAGATCATCCCTAGACATCCCTTTATGTCCATACATATCTGTGTCTACATCCCTATCGCTCGCTTGAGATTGGGTTGTTGTTAAGGAACTTTTTCTTTACTCTAACAAGGAAACCCCCAGAGTTTTCTATACCATAATTATGGTAACGTAAATGCTAAAGTTCCCTAAATAGGGGGACCCCAATCCCTAAACCCTATGCACGCCTATATACCCTTATCTGAATACCATAGTCTACACTCCTTAAAAGGGGGATACATAGAGGATTATATAGGGGACTAATACAGGGGTTATGAAGGCGGATACTACGAGTTCAGACAATGGCTCATATGACCCCTATGAGCCCCAAAAAGGGCCTTGTCAGGCTGCTTTGTGAAACTTCCTGTGCTTCAGATCGACGCGGCGATCAACTCTGGAAGTAGCTAAGCCTTAGGTTGAGGGTTTAGGGTTTAGGGATATATCTTAGGGTTATATTGTGATAATAGAAAATAAGATGGAAACTACTAGAACGGGTTATATAGGGATTAGGGTTTGGGGTTTAACCCCTGTAGGAAGTGACCGAACTAGGGTTTGTGGTTCAGGGCTTCAGAAGGTTTAGGGTTTCTAAGCCCTAAACTTTGAATAGTAGTTTGGATTTTCGTTTTCATTATGCCTACATAAGCTTCATATAACCTCTATAGACCCCTATATAATCACCACGCGTTAAAGACTTCAAGATAGTAACCCTTAAGATATGCAACCTTTGGCTTTGGGCCCCCAATCTTTCAGTTAAGGGCTGAAGTCCATGGCCTAAGGATCCAAGCCCACGGGTACAGTCTAAAATAGTAACAAGGGTAATAATGATAAGATAATGTACAGTAGTAATAGTAGTAATACTAGGAATCATGGTAATTGGGGTCTTGGCGTTTAGGGGTTGATGTAAAATCTCCTGATCTGTAGAGCAGCTGTAAGATGAACATAGCATGTGCCAGCAAATTGAGCACTTGGCGTGTTTTTCTTCCTTAAATACCTGGATGTTAGAAGACCGGCGGATCCAAAAATGTGAATTTCCTACATCAAGCAAACCCAACAATTGCGGCCCAAACCCCAAAGACCTGGAAGCCTAACTGGAAATCCTGAAGATGATGAGGAAGTCAACTGAGGCAGTGGTGGTCCCGCTCTTTCCGGTAGCCGGGCGCCTTCACTGCCATTCTGCGTGTCGAGTTTTTGGCGCTTAAGGGGTATGAGGGTTCAGGGGTTTAGGGGCTTCTTGGTTCAGCGGTTTCATAGGGTACGCAGGCACAAGCCCTGTTCCGCCGAGTACAGGCAGAGGCCGCATGCAGAAGGGCACCATACTTAGAAGTAGAGTCGTCGTTTGGGCAGCCATGAAATTCTAGATGTGTGGATGCAAAAACGTATGTGCAATCGCTTTCAACCTTCTAGGCCTGCAAACCCATCGCAACTGCGGCAGAAGCCAAGAACAAACAATCCTTACGTCGTCCTCAGATAGTCTCGGCACACAGGGCTCACAAAGCCTACAATGTCCATTTCGTATACGTGCAGGAGGATCTCCAAATTTGCCGAAGAAACTCTAGGTCCCTAAGCACTAAATGCTTAGGGCGTAGGGCTTTTGAGGTTTAACGGTGAGATCTGAATCCCCAAGCCTAGAGGATCCTCGCCTAATATAACCCAATGTACTATATAGTAGTTTCCATGTTATGTGCCATTATCCCTATATGGTAGTTTACTAAGATAGGGGTACCCCAATATAGACCCCAGAATTCTATAATCCTTATTATAGGGACACCCAAAAAGGTACCCCTAATTTTGGGAAATTCCCATATAACCCCAATATACTATATAGTCGTGTTAACAGTGCAAGGACTTTCAACAAGGGAGCCCTGGTTCTGGCAGCCGTGGATCTGCTGATAGTTGTTGATGCCCTCGTGTACTATGGCTGTTCCAAAATAGTATATTGGGGTTGTATAGGGATAATGGAACATGAAATGGAAACTACCATACAGTATACTTGGAGGTTATGTTAGGAGATGTCATTTCTACAACAGCTCTCCGCATTAGTCTTCATTCTCAAAAGATGAACAATGGCGATGAATCTGTGAAAGGTTCTTGGCGCCGCGTTTTCCGCAACTGGGATCCTGTTATGGGATCTTGGGGAGCGCTTATTGTCAATCACTGCCGCAGTACGGACTACTGCATCGAATAGATCTTTCTAATTTGGTCAGAGGTTTTGGAAAGGTTCTTCGATAAGTGTCTCTTCTTCACAGCTTGGGACATGGGATGGTGCATGGATTCGGTCAACTTGGTAGGGTTGCAAGGTGATTATGCGTGCTTTCCAGGCTGTGGTGAAGTCGCATGCTCCCAAATTCGTGTAATGTCGCAAGAGGTGTACCTTCCGCCTAGTGCGTCGCAGTCAGCTTCTCCAGGATAATCATGAATCCACGCACCTAGTGTGTATAGCTTGTCAGCCTTTGGCCTGTCAAGCAGCGGATAAGCAACCGCTAAACAATGTGCGAGTCAAACCACCGCAGCACATGGAAATGTTGGAGCCCCGACGCAAAGTTGAAAAAACACTCTCATGAACATTAGAGTAGACACCTTGAGCATAGCTCACGCTAAGAGGATACACAGTTCAGGCATGAGGCCAAGGCATATGAGTATTGGCCGAACACTGCTGAAGGTTCGCTGAGATCAGCGCGAGGGTTCAAGAGTTTCGGCGTCGGGGACAAGGCTGCAGGGCTTTACGCATTTTATGAACTGCATCCCGGGGAAGGACCTCCAGTTCTCTCGAGAAGGTTGGGCCCTTTAAGGCTGTCTTTCTGGAACGCGCCATATTGGTCCTAATTTGAGACGAATGTTAGCATATGAATGCCAAGACTGTCGGTTTGCCTCATTTGGGGGGGCATTGAGCAATGCAGCACTCGTCTCAAATCCAATACAGCTAGTTCCCACGTCGTTCTACGCCCATTCAGGGAAGTCTTTTCCTGTGGGTTATCTTCAGCGAACCATCCCCCTACAAAGTGCTCATTTACTTTGTGCTAGATCCCTCCTAAACCCAAAGGTTTAGAGTAACCGCCTCCTGCGAAGCCCCAGACAGCACCCAAGGCCTTGAACGCTACACAGGCGCAGAACGTTGGCTCCTTGCCCTGCAGGTTCCACAAGTAGGCCTTGGCAATCATGAGTAGGATTGTACTTTGGATATGTCAGCTTAGGATCTTTGTAGTCCAAAGCATTGATTTCTGTAAGTACCCACGGCCCACTCTGCCGTGAACACGTTTCTACTATAGTTATACGTAGAGCGTAGAATCAGAGGCAAATCCGAAAGTGCAATGGGCTACCCAGCCGCTTCAGATTCATTGAAAATCTAGCGCTTAGCGGGTCCGCTTCGTGCATTGCAAGGCGTAATCGTCAAAACTGCTGAGCTGCTGGCCCCCCCCCCCAAAAAAAAAAACGGCCAGTTGCTCGAAACGTCTCAATTTCCTCGCATGATAGCTGCACAAACATGAGTCCCCAATTCACTTGATACGGCTCTCTTTTGTTTTCTAGCTTGGCATGAGGCTCCCAAGAACCATCAACAAAGCCTGGAAAGCACAGCTAGGCTACTTGGTTCCCAGCAAAGTCATCGCACGTTTCGTCAAAGACTACCGCTCGCGAGGACTTTGCGCTAGAAGAGGCTTTAGGGCTTGGGCCTTGTTCAAGAAGCTTGAGAAATCAAGAAAAATTGTACCCGCTGGCAAAATTCTGCTTTTCATGATTGTGTCAAGATTTCGGGTCTGATGTAGCCGCCGGAGTAATTTGTAATACAGTTCCCTCTAGATTTGTGGATGTTGCCCCTCGACTTGTAGTAGACGATACCCAATGCGATCATTCTGAATATTCAGACTTCACATGTAAATTTCAGAGCCGGAATTCAAAGTTTGGGCGTCAACTTCGATTTCGTGCTATCCCCTCCATGCTAACGTTGCATGCTTGTGATATGCCTTTGGCTCCATCTGAGCCCTTCCCTCAAACAAGACATGAGCTACGGACTAACACTTGGTTGGGGGGGATCTACAAGGGGATGTATAAGGGGTTTAGGGGGAGCCGTTAAGGAACATATTATAACTTTAGTCCAGAGCTGATATAGCTGGTGTGTTTATGATGCCCACTTTGCACAAGAACAACACAATTAGGGGATAAGGGAATGTAATCCCTACATATTCCCTTATTCCTTCCAACCCTCAGTAAGCCTAGGGGGAGAGCCGAGCTTTATTTTCTGCAAATGGCTCAGGACATATACAGTAAGTCTCTTCTCCCTGACGCCTAACATCCCCTTGACTCTGAACATTGCATCTGTCTCCCGAGGTATTTGGCCTACTCCAGCGAAAATTTGATATCAGAGGGTAAAGGCAATACATGGCTAGGAATGAAGTTTCGATCTACTGGGGCCTCGGGGGCCTCAACATCCTTGAAGAGAGCACGTGGCATGGGCCATGTTGCGGAGTCCCGAAGGTGCTCAGAGGAGGAGTCTATGGGGAAGAAAGTGTCTGCTAGCAGTGTAGGTCTGAAAATAATAGGTGGGACAAACTTTCGTCCAACCATGGTATGATGGAAGGGGAGGAAGAAGATTGGGGGAACAGCTAGGGGAATAACCCACTGGCCCCCCCTCACATGGAGCCGTGAATCAGCTGATGTCCAAAGTTTCTTGCTGCCCAGGCTCTGGAAGGAGCTTGCAGCTACAAACCCCAGTTTAATAGTCATCCTATACCACGAATAAAGAACTCTATGTGAGCCCTTAACAGGGGCTTACTTTGTCAAAGCCTGGGCAGTCTGCGGACTTGCAGAGTTAGCCCTGGACTACTCCCTGCCGCAGTCTTTGTCAAACAGACTGCAAAGCCCCTAGTACAATATAGTAGCTTCCATTTTCTTTTCCATTTTCCCTAAATAACCCCAATGTAAACCTATATAACTCTATAACCACCCTATTGTCAATCCCGCGCTCCTAGCCGCGAGCCCCAAGGCTCCCTGAGCCCTGTAGCCTTGCACCCCTTACCCAAAGCCAAAAGCACTAAACCCGCAATTTGTTTTGATTAGCTCATCGCCATTGGGCTTGGGTGGCAAGCTTTGCCCTAACATCAAGAAGTGAGATTCCGCGCTTGGAATTTTGAGGCTTGGTAACCACTTGGTGGTTTCCCAAAATGAGGGGACCCCAATATAGGACCCCAAAATACAATGGTCCTGATTATAGGGACCCTCAAATTGGTACCCCTAATTTTGGGAACCCCCATTTCAGTTCTTAAGCCTTGTAGTCGACAGCTAGAAGCTGCCCTGGCCCAGCGCAGCGGCCGGAATGGTTAATGCACATTCAAAGACTTTTCTAGTCACTGGTATCTAGATATCCAGGTCAAGCCAAACCGCACCCAACTTTCCAGCAAGTGCGAAACCCAAATCCATAGAACTTCTTGACCCAAAATTCATGCACCTGTGCGCTCTACTTCTTAGTATCTCTGCGTTATCTAAAAATTTACAGTCTAGGGTTGTAAGCCCCCCGAGTGTTGAGAACCTCCATTGTGTTTGCAGGACGCTACACTCAGTTCTGCTTTCCGCCTTTTACATGGCAGTCGCTTCTGACGGAGGCTCTTCCCTAATTTGCCCAACCCCCCTTTGTGCCTGTATAGGGACTAGAAGGGATGACGGTGGGTATATTCGGGACCTTATATCTTCCTCCAACTACTCCTGCTACGACGACGACTACGACGACGACTATTACTACTACTGCTTCTAATATGATGCCATTATCGGTACCGTGGATCTCGGTGGTGCTTGGTAATAACTGACGTAACAGTTCATAGGATGACACGGCGCGCCACCTGACAACATACTATGACAACTTTCAATATGAGACATCACCCTCCCACTCCTGAATATGCATTTTCATATTAGATTAAACTGAGGGGTTTGATTAGCACGAATTGCTTTAGGGGCTTATTCGGGATTTAGGATGCAGGTCCATGGGTTGAAGGAAAGAGGGATTGGACCATGTAGGGGTTTTGGGTTTTAGGGACTGGCAGGAAGCATGGGGCCGGACAGTTATTGTAACGATGGTTGATATGATTAATGTTACGAGATCCATGGCTTACCGAGCACAGTAGTTGGGTCGGGCACGGCGCGAAATGGATGAAAATTGCAATAATGACAATGAAAAAAGAACAATACTTCGTAGCAATATATGAAGATGTGTAAGGAGCTTTGCTATCGAGATCCTTTTATGGTGCGGTATAGGGTGTGGAGTCCAGGTGTCAGGGACAGGCGGATCAGTGCTTGCTGTGCAGGCTTTGGGGAGTGAGGCATTTAGGCTTTAGGGGGTGAGGGCTGGGCAATAAACCCAACCAGAAACAGTATCAGGCAGGGGCTTTGTCCTTTGTCTTCCGGCTGCTCAGCAGGGAGTGAGTGGAGCAGCTCCTGTGAATTCTCCCAGACAATCCCCAATATCCGTCTCCACATTCAAGGTCAAGGCTCAGGTAGCTTTGCGGGTCCCAGGCCCTATGAAACCTCATCCTACAAACCCTAGAACCCCAACTTTGTAGTGCAATAACGCGGCACGGATTGACGCCTGACCCTGAGAGGACGCCAGGCGGTATTACCAGGCGCGTCTCTCTGACCGGTCAGGGATTGTTGGCCTTGCGTTTTGGAGGAAGTTTGAGGGTTGTGGAATAGCGGTTTGAGGTTGCGGGCTTGTGCTTGCTGGCTCCAGGGCTCAAGGTTGTTTAGCCTGAGTAGAAAGTTTTGGGTGTTCAGCTGAAGGTCTGGGGTGGGGTCTTTAGCGTGCTGAACAGGTCTAAGCTTGTTTTGCTCAGTGTGGAGGCCTTGGAGGAGTCAGTGATCAGCAAGTACCTTTGACGGGAACAGAGTCTGGGAGCTACCATGCAAAGGCCTGACACAAAGCCCACACCTCAAACTTATAGCCCCCTTTAAGTACATAGAATATGGGGTATATGGGGATCTTTTTATAATATACCCAAAGCCACATTCTTCTCTCTACTTAAGGGAGACTATACCCCCAAAGGATCCCACAGGTCCCACAGGGAGCCTTGTCATAAAGACCCATGTCTCTTCTTGGAAATATTCCAAGGGGAAGGGTAACTCGGAACCTGGGTTGTAGTAGGAACCCATCAAAGGGGTTGTTCGAAGAACTAGCTGCAGAACCCTGAAGATTGATAGGCCCCTTTATTACTTGAAAATTTTCAAGAGGGGACTTACCATGGGTTGCATATGAGCATGGCGACCTTCAGCCTGAAATTGGCGCCAGAGCTGGAGCTCGTGGACTGTAATCCACGGACTTCAGCCCGTGCTTTCACCAAACGCCTGCCCCGAATAGACTGAAGTGAACATCGCGCAGTCCAAATTGCGACTGGGGTATGCAGCGGTTGTGACGTGATTGTACTAAAGGCCTTAAAGAATTTGAGGAGGGCTGAGGGGTGTTGTCAGAACCTTTAGGGCCTGCAACCCCAGAAACCAGAAGCCCTACAAGTGCACTCTTACGGTTAAATTACCCACCCCCCCTGTTACTACAACCCATAACCCTAAGGTAGTTCCCTAGATTAGGGTCTCCCTTGATAGACCCCAATATACAATAATCCTGAATATGGGCACCCCCAAAAAGGTACCCCCTGATGTTGGGAACACCCGCAAGGTTCACCAACGGCGTTGTGGTGTGAGAATTTCTCATATCCACGCCTCGGCTGCTGGCAAGCTGAAGCCAGATGATGCCGCCTCGCTTGGTTTGAAAGGTACTTTCCATAAGTACGGGGACCCCAATGTAGACCCCAAACACTACAAACCTTACTGTAAGGACCCCGAATCATGCTAAACTTGGGAAACCCGCAGGTAGGGGGACCCTCCTTAAAAGGGGTTTGAGGGAAAAGTACCGAGGACCCACTGCATTGGGTTTAGGATGTAGGTTTACGCCTTGATGTAGATTTCGGATTTCAGCTGATCGAAGGCTGAGCGCTAGGGATGGAAGATTTTCGTGCGTAAGGCGCAGGGCTTAAGGTGTGGAAGAGTTCTAGCAATACACACCGAAGCCTCCGAGGCCCGGAAAGACGCATACTTCCACACCAAGCAGCACTGCATTCCCGAAGGCCTTCAGTTTTTCCCTCTCATGACTGAGGCCTGTGGAAGTGGGTGGGCACCCAGTGCAGGAGACGCATGGCGGTCTGGTAGTGGCCCGGTTGGGCGACACCCCCGGCCCGGGGCCCAAACGGATGGCCTTTTCCAAGGCCTTGCCATCGTGCGCCACGCGAAAATACCAGCGCTCAGGCGAGTGCTCACTGTGTTTGAGGACCATGGCGCGTTCGCAGAGCCCTGCGCTCTCCTCCCTTATGCTTTTGCATGAGCCCTGCGATGAGTCATGACGAGTCCTTCCGTGGCTGCATTGCCGGGCTGCTGGCCTGTTCAGCAAGGCCTGTACGTGTACACATCTAACAAGGAGCCTGAAGAGTGGCCTTAACCCTGAAGCCCTCTCGGACCCCTCACTAGATCGCACGCGCCGTGCATGCCCAAGAGGGGTGATGTGCCTTGGAGAGCGTGTTCCCACAGCTGTAGGATTTTGCTGCAGAATTGCTCTTCAAGCAAATATGATTTGTAGCGGTGTAGGAAGGTCTCATTTGCACAGGCCCTGCATGAAGGAGCTTCCGCATCTCAAAGCCACACAACTCATCAACAAATCGCTAGACTCTGCCAGCTCGTCGAGTGCTCATACGGATAGCCCTTTAGTGTTCCCTTGCATACCCTAGGCTAACATGCACATCCTATCCTTGTAGAACCGCGCCTCTCTTGGGTTCTACTTTTGTATGATGAGTTACTTAAGCTCTACTGTTTTTAGCTCCAAACCTCCATCCTTACTGCAACTGGAAGCCTACAGTAGCCCTTCTGAATCGTACACAATACCTGAGTCACCCATAGGGCATCTCAAAGCACAGGTGCTGCTTTCGATTGATGGGCAGACTGTCGGGCATGATGGCAAGGCGACTGGGGCGACAGCAGGCATTTTGTGTGGGGGTTTAGCAGGATGACAGACGGATCATAAGTGTCGAGGCGATCCCATAGTTTTGGTGCGTCTACTTGGTCTTGCTTTTCAGGAAGTGTGATAATGCTATGAGGCAAAGTTCCTGCCGCTTCTGCATCTTTCACAGGATACTTGGCTTCGTTTGCGTTTGATGTACGAATGCGGGAGTTGCCCATATGGCGTCACAAAGGTCACACAACTGCCACGCTTACTGGCATATGGATGCTGAGGCTGTTCCACTGGGCTCACAGGGTTTCAGGTTCAGTCCAGGGCTTTCCAGGTGTCCCACAGCAACCGTATCGAGTGTATGCAGACTAGTGCAGAGATTCGAGCTTTCGGAATCGAAGAAGCTTGACAGAAAATGGTGATTTTAAGTTTGTCCCCTCGCCTCAGCATGAAAGATAGCACCAGTACATGCATTTCTGAGCATTAGACCTTTTGCCCGCCAAATCATCTTAACGACTAACTGTTAGGACTCTTCTTTCCTCACGGAAATCTGTAATGCACACCTATCGCTAGATGGTAATGGACAGGTTTCCTGCCAAAGGGCCAGTAGCCAGAGCGCCAGGGTGTATTGCTTATGTAGAATATGTGGACACATTTGACCGTGCTATACCGTGCTAGTTTCACAAAATCTTGGGAGACCCACTTTGTCATTATCTGGTTGAGTCAATTGCCAAAATGAGCTGCAGTCTAAATTCCTGGAAAGGGTTTTATCTACATAGGGTTCCTATTACAGGCCTTATTTATGGGGCTGTTGTGAGTTTAGACTATAGCCCATATGAGGAACAACTGCCATACCGGCGGTGGGAAGGGGACGGGGAATCAATGGATCATCACCCTGGCAGTTAGAACGGGAAATGTGTGTAGATGTAGACATGCAGCATGTTGAAGTCCCAACCTGCATTTCCCAAAAAGATCTCAAAGCCGTATAGTACTCCAGATAGAGGCCATACCCCAATAATTATGGAGGGGGGTCCCAAATATGTAGTAGATATGGATAGATAAATAGTGTGTCCCACTTGGTTATGCCTGAAACAGCTGGCTCTACCTGGACCCAGCATCTTCTTCCTCTGTGGGGTCCCATCCTGTTTTGTATAGCAACTAAAGGCAGGACACACGGGGTCCCTAAAGCCCCTAGGCGCCAAGCACGTAACCCAATCGCAACTCCACTAAACTCTAGTGCCTTCTCACCGCCTGAGGTGCCTATGGACACTTGCCACACGCGCGTGTCGCTTTGGGTTCTCTTCGCAGAAAAGCTGACAAAGGAGTCGTGCATTTTGGCGAGTTGAATTCGCAGGGCTGAAAGATCACAAGTTCTCCCAGCTACAAGGAAAAGACATGGTCTTCATTCAACACACTTGTGCCCTAAACGTTTAAAAGCAGTCCCTTTATGAAGGCTGATAAGTAAGCAGATGCTTTTGGATGTGGTGTTTGTCAATGGTCTTTCGTCAACGCAGCCCTACAGAGAAACCCCAACGCGGCGCTTTTCATTCAAGAGGCTTAGTGAGCCCAAAGCACTAACCCAAACGTGCCCGACTCCCTTCCCATGCTTATGATCCTTCAGATCGGCGGAACAAGCCTAAATCGAAAAGCTGCCCACGGAAGCTTTTGAGGGGACTCCTGTACTGATTTGATTAGAAGAATGTCTATACGTCCCTATGGTACCCTAAGCCCACATCCCTTATCCGAGACGGTTGGGGTCATAAATTGACAAGAGAAGCCCAATTGATCCCAAGCAGTTTAGGGCTGCAAGATTACAAGAGCATAGGATTAGCCACGTCATAAGCGCCCGAATCTGCTGAATGGTGACCAGTTTTCAGTAGGGTACTAGATTGCTGTACAGTTTCCATGATGGTCCCCCTGTTGGAGGCTTGGTTCCAGAGCATGCCGACCATAGGAAGCCGTGTGCCCCTGAACCCTACCCAGACCCCTGGGAGGATCTAAAAATTAGATCCCCTATATAGACCCATTATAACCCCAGTCTAATCCTTATATAATTCCCCCTATGGTTCTAGGGGATCTAATTGTTAGATCCTTTTGGGGGTCTGGGTATAGACCTACACCCTGCTAGCGAAGCATCCCTAAGCTCCAAAGCCGGGTCAAGTCCAATGCAGGTTCAGGGCTCAGGAATTCTCCCATATACCCACTATATATTGTAGTAGTTCCAATTTTCTTTTCCATTATCCCAGTATAAGTCCTATATGACCCCAATATAACCCACATATTACTCCAATATAACCCACATATTACCCCAATATAACCTCAATATAACCCAGGGCCTATTATAACCCCTATATACTATAGTAGGTGCGGAGCTCTTCTTTGTTCTTTCCTGAGCTCAGCTGAAAAGTCGACCTGGATTGTGGAAACAATCTTCAGGATGACCTACCAAAGAACCCCTAGGTACTTCTTAAGGGTTTAGGGTTTAGGTCTAGGTACTTCTTAAGGAGGGTTCATGTCCAAGTTCCAATCTAGGCACCATACGCATCTTGCGCAAGAACAAGGAGCAGGACAGCAACTGCCATTGGTCCATGTGTAAGCTCATGGGTTCTCAATCCAACCCTGCCTACTACCCCATCCGAGTCACCCCTAACTTAGCTTAATCAACCCTGCATAAGCCTGAGCCTAAGGGGAAGTAGTACAGGGGGGTTGTTAGGGAGGTCACAGTTGTATAGGTCTGGGAGGGGGAGCAAATAGGCAGGCAAAAAAACGTTGTAAGCAAGCAATAGCCTTACATAGAAATACAAACAGATGTATAAATAGATAAATGTACATATATATATATACGCATAATCTCATAATCTTGTGTTGTATGCCTAGGCCATAGATCCTAAACCCAACGCCGCTTCATGTGCGAGATGAATCCACTGTTTTCCTAGGCAAGGACCTTTGTGATAGTCCCAGCTGCTCCTCTAGTCCCCCTTAAGTAGATAGAATATGGGGTATATGGGGATCTGATTATAATAGACCCAAAGCCATATTCTATCTACTTGAGGGGAACTATACCCTACGAGGCCAACTTGGGTCCTGAAGCTCCTTGGTCCCAGATGCCCGTACCCCAAAACATGGGTTCCGATAGCGTTTCAGGTGGCAAGATTACAAGGTGCCTGAGGTAGCCCTGGGCTTCTTTCTAAACCCCGGCTGATGCGTTGATGAAGTTCTCAGCTGCTTTGGCTAGATTGCCCGACTACCTCCCCCAATCGGAGTCTGCGTGACCAGATTGTTTATCACTTCTTTGATCTCTCACTGGTCTAAGCATCAAAAAAACAAACTCTTGAGACGCTGCCTGTTGGGTGGTTCCAAAAAAGCGCGGAGGGTCCCTGTTTGCAAGTTTTCCAGTCCCATGTTGGGACACCGTATTGCTGGAAACCCTCATGTCAAGAGACCCTTAGAACCTCAAATTAGCCCAAGCCCCACACCATAGACCTTACTCCTTGCAGAAGTATGCCCGTAGATTTTAGCCCTTGTCCTGCAGTACCCTTAGCCCCAGTCCTTCTATTCCTGAACCTGAAGACCGTGCAAGGATCTGACGGTGCGATTGAAGCCCTATCGCCCAATCATTCCGGAAGATCCTTACTGTCCAGGAAGTCATGGGCGAAGGGTTGAAATTTTCATGACTTGAGTATCCTTGGTGTTCAGACTTAAAGGATCCAATGGGAAGCTACATTCTTCACACAGCTCTGGGGTCTCTTATGCAATGGTGCAAGCAATGGGGACAGCATTCTTCATCATTCAGCTGAGCAAGCTGGGCAGGTGCTCTTGTTCTGTTTCGGGTTGCAACACGTGTATACACACTGCTCTTGCAGACTCAGCGCTGCGGATGTGTGCCTGCGGATGGGGGGGCCGAGGGCAGGGAATTCGGCAAGTGAACACAGGGCAGTGACTTGAGAGTCTTGAGTTGCTCTGATTTAGGGGTCATGGGCAAGCCTTTGTGGGGTTGAGCATGGAGGGGCTTGGTTTTCAGGAGTGCTTCGCCCGCCATTTTCGCTTAGCACAGGGGATGGGTGTTTTTTCATCCTATTTGAATGCAGAGGTGTGGGTACTTCCTTTCCTTCTGCCCTGCAGCGATTCAGGCTTCTGCAGGTCAGGATGGAAAAGTGGCAGTAATTACCAGAGACATCCGAAGCTCGTAGTTAACCCAGGTGACGCGCTTGGGGGATCAGCCTGTACCAGCCATGGTTGCATTGCGAATGTTTGGGATGGAGGAGTCAAGGTCAAAGTTCAGGTATAGTCTAAACTCCCAAAGTGGGTTGCACAGCGGATTATATAGGGGAATATGTATAGGGGTGATTGAGTGGGAAGCTAGGAGTTTAGACTATAGCTCACATGTTTCCAAACTCCAAGACGAGCCTCGACCCCCAGCGTTTGGAAAGGAACACAGGATTACTTCATCGTCGCCGGGCTCGTGTTCCAGCCTGTCAGCGGTACCCTCGAAGCCCTATGGCAGTAGCATCCTCCGAGTTAATGTGGAACCGCGTATGGTTATGTTTGAACAACATTGTAGTTTGGGAGGCTATGTTAGAGGCTAGACAGACCACATTTATCATCCACAACTCTTGTGTACCGGCCCATCAGAAATCCTGTTCTTAGACTTACTGGTGATTCGTAGGGAGAATGGGAATATAATCCCGATATAATGTGTTCGCATATTCCCCACTAGCCCCCGTTAAGTAGTATTGAGAACGCAAGCAGAAGCCGGAGGCCTTCCCTGGCGATAATCCGCATGACGGCTTAGGCTTGGGGAGGTTGCCCAATCCCGCTTTACTTACTCGGGATCAATAGGGAATAAGGGATTATCGGGTTAAGGGTAAAGGCAATATATTGAGGTTATAGTAGGGAAAAATGAATATTATGATATATGGGTTAGTTGCATTGGGATTGCATTCCCTTATTCCCTACTAACCACCAGCAAGTTGTGGCATTCCTATAGGCATGTACCTACGGGACCTCTTCAACATTGGCGAGGAAGCGTCGACGCGGCGGATGCGTGAACGGATGAACCTTTGCAAGCAAGCCCTTACATGAGCAGCTCTCTAGGGCTCAGCATGGAGGATTTCCTGTCCACATTTTGAGTAGCAAGGGATACTAAGAGTGGACGTGAGGTTCTTTGTGGTCTTTTTAGCTAGGCTCGAAAGTGTCCTTTCCGACGGGCAGGCTGCCCTCTCCAGCTACACAAGACACGATGACTGCAGCTTAAATGTGATGTTTGGCGGCTTCAGTAGGAAAGGCATGCGTAGTACCAAGAAGAACATGAGAAGTACATGGGGCTTAGGGCTTGGGCGATTGTTGAGGCTTCGGCCAAAGGAGCTGCAGGATGCTGTTGGTTGGCGGCGTGCAGGCTTACATAGCGTCAGGGGCGAGGGCTTGTGGGGTAGGGTTTGGGGCTTCGGAGGTGTAGGATTGCGGCATGCAGTCCAGCACTGGCATCCCTTGCTTTTTCAGAGCCACGGACATGATTCATACGCCCAAGCCTTCCCTTCCGGTCTGACAGATCCAATCCAATCTTTTCACTGCTCACTGCTTAGATCTCTCCCTAAGCCCTGCGCTAGCTATGGGGTCGCTGCATGTCTGTCCTCCTTCGGATGTGGAATGCTGATGGTGATGCAGGATTTATGGACTCAACAGGATTGCGCACTAGGGATGTTTCAGACGAGCTTCGGTTTTGAAGCGCAAGCTTCGGGCGAAGCCACTTGTTTCAGAACGTCGGCGGAAGCCACTTGCTTCATAATTTTGGTTCAGAGCTTTGGGCGAAGCCAAGCTCCGAAGCTACTGGTTTCAGAGCTTCGGAGCTTCAAGCAAAGCTACTAACTTCAGGGCTTTACTTGCCTAAGGGCTTCAGGCGAAGCCATTAGCTTCAAAAGTTTCGGTCAATTTCCGAACCAAATAAGTCGGCCCGTCCTTAACAGTATCCACCTTCATAAGCTCTCTCTTTGCAGCTACACTGCAGCTACATGCGACGGACCCTTCAAGCCTTTGAGCCGAAGCCCTTGAGAACAGCTGAGGAACAGCTTGAAGGATTACAGCTGGTGTAAAGAGGCAGCGGACTGCCTGTTTTTGCAGAAGTTAGGCCGTGGGCGTGGAAAGCTCAAGGAATGATGCCTGCATCACCACGACATGATAAGTCTGCAAGGCCATAGCACAAGCACAGCAACTACATCCCAAGCCCAAGCCCCCAAAGGCGAACAGCCGCCAGCCCTAAGTTGTGCAGCCCTGAGCTCAACTCCGGAATCCTCATCCCTGAAGTACTATTTGCAAGACAGTTGTCTTCCTGTGTGAAGTGGGAGGGTGGGAGGGTATGCAAGTTACGGATGCCTGTATGTTTAGTTAAGAGGGATGATAGCAGCGCATGCTCTCAACCCCTGGCATGGCATGCAAAATTCAAAGGTCCGAGCCCTGAACACTGACCCCCGACACTTGTAGCGCTGAGTGCCACATCTACAAATTCGCGCTTGTTCTAGATCTGAATCCTGAAGCTGCAAGACCCCCCCCCCCCTATCCTGTAATTACGCCTTAAGTGTCAAAGCCCTGAAGTCTCAGAGCATCTTTGCTTGAAGGAGCAGGCAGACGGCAGCCCCTGGGACTACTTCAGCAATCATTCTTGGGATCCCCTGAGCAGAGTTCAAGGCCCAGGGTTAAGAATGAATCGCAAGCCTTATGTCTAGATTAAGAGCACCCCCCCCACCCTGTAAGAGTGGTATAATAGGAATATAAGAGAGGACCCAAATATTATCCTCATTGTCTCTCATAGTCACTATTACAGGGTGGGGGGCCCGCCTAATATCTAGATTCTAAATGCTGGTAAGGCACAGCTTAGCAAGGCCTGAGAGCAGTTTGAAAGCCTTTGAGCTCACAGGCCTTGAGCCACAGTCCCGCAACTTTGCATCCGCTAGTGCGCTGCTCGGAACCAACCGGCAAGCTGGAAAGGATTCCGATTTCCTGCCCCAAATTGCAAAAGGCTGTATTTGAGTGGATCCCTAGAGCAGCCTCGGGATGGTGCATACTCCACTGAGGCAATAGATTCCTAGTTCTCGGCGATGTGCTGCAGCATCCCGTCAATGTGGGCGTGTCCTACTACCAGGCAAGCTTGCACCCGAGCTCCTGTTTTAGGGGACCGCACCCGAATTACATTGGGAGTGTGCTTGGAGGGTGAAGGGCATGCACGAAACCCGAAGGGGATTTAGGGTCTAGCGGTCCTGGTAAGAATGGCAGGGTAGAATGGATGTATATTGCACTGCACAATCTGGCAGTGGATCAAGTCAATGGTCCTCAAGCCTAAACCCTCAATACTTGTAAACCCTACACAAACCCTGTAGAAACCATGTCGTACCTAGACTCCTAAAGCCCAGGTGATGCTGAACCCCGGAGCTGGAAACTCTGCCCTGAGGGTGTAGGGATAAGGTTCCAGTTACACAGGAACTCTTTTGGGCCCTAAGCATATAATATATACCTACACAATGGACCCTTTGGGCTATTGAACTTGCTCGAGGTAGGAATGGCGACTCAATCTTCGCCAAAGTAATGGAATTGAACGCTGAAGTCCCGATACTCTCAAACTTGCCGACCAAATTCCTGACTCTTTTAAAAGAGATCACCCCAACACAAAGTCCAACGCACCCTGTGTATGATGTGCGGTAACGCTTTCAGCTGTAGCCCAAACGCTACACTCGGAACCCCTGGACCTTAAACCCGAAGCTCCAAAGCCTTCAAATTGCAGCGCAAACATTGAAAGCACTAAGCCTCTAATTATATATGCACTCTAAACCCCAAACGAGGTCCTGCGCACCTTCAACGGACAGTCGGTTCGTGGCCTGAGGGGCCTTGCCTCCGCTGTAGACAAGTGCAAGAAGGCCTGTCGTAGGCAGGGAAGTGGGGTTTAGGGATCCAGGATTTGCTAGGGTTCAGGGATTTAGGATGGTAGTGCTTATCCCCAGTTTAGGGCTTCAGGCTGCGAGTCCAGTCGCGGACTCCGAGCCCGAATAGCTATAGATGTTACAAGCCCCATAGGGTCTGATTCTGGCTTTCTCGGTTCTTGGAACCCTCAGCCCTATGCTACAAGGGTTTAGGGTTTAGTGATGTCTTTGGCCTTGGCGTGTTTACGCGAGTATTTCTGGTTCGGGGCATGCTTAGACCAAGCGCCTTCAGCATGTAGCACCGATAATTAATGGAACCTGTGGTTTCAGGATGTACCGTGAGCATTCGAAAGTGCCACGGGAATTTACAGAAGAGAAGCCATAGACTTACATAAGTCCTAAACCTTGATCCCCACATGCGTGAAAGGGCTTCAGACTTGGAAAGTCGAATTGTATGACTGACGTTGGTTTACATCCTGGCGGTAGGGGTTTAATCTTGGGTGTTATATATTCAAGGTACCCTGATGGACAGTAGCAGTATGTAATTCTCAAGGCCCCCAGAACAATCTTGTGGCATAGCCTAGCCCTGCAGCAATCCTCAGCTCCAACTCCTTCGTAATTCCAGGTTTGGTCAAGGAACATCGACACGGCACCGTAAATTCTGGGCTCTTGCATTTGCTGTTAGGCAAGACAGGGTTGCATGCCATCGCTCCACGCTGTAAGAAGAGGAGGTGATGCTACTGCTGTTGCTGCTGCTGCTGCCGCCGCCACTTCGCTGCGGCTGTGAGTGGTGGTCTTGGTGCTGGTGGTTCCTCATGGTGGTGCAGGTGCAGGCGCGTAATTGACGCCGGGAATTGTTCATACCGAGAAAAAAAAGTGCCTTGATCAAAGCCAGAACATGCTGCCTCACATCCCAACACTTACACAGCTTTCGCGAAATTAACAGATCCGGAAAGCCGTAGCTTCCAAACGAAACCTATTCTTCCCCAGACCCTTACCACCTCCAACCCCATTTCAAACGCATTCTATGGCAGGACTGGATGCGTTTCGAGTTTCTGGACGATGTCATTTGTGTGATGTCCGCGAAGCAGGGCCACACTGCAACAAAAGAGGCAGGCTGCTTAGCAGTAAATACCTCAAGGGATGACAAAGCAGGTCTGCGGGTAGTTGCGTATGGGCATTATCTTACGTCATGATTGTTTATTGCACATGCATGTACATCTGTGTGTGTAAAGCTGGGGGCTCTGGATTTGGGTCTGGCAGCTTGGGAATTGCAAGTAGCAGATGTTAAGGTTCCAAAGTAGCAGCACTGTGACCTTTCGATCGCAAGGTAGTCTTAATTTCCTACGAAGTTTTATAAGGGAGTCTTCCTACGGGGTTATGTAGGGGAGTTTGTTGGGGTTTATTATGGAGGATACTCGGAGGTTAAATTCTTTTCTCACCTAGGTACCTGAGCCCTTGAGGCATCCGGCAGGGCAGTCACCGGTTCACGTGTCGCTTGTGGTTCTGCGCGGGAATTGGAATTGCCTTGAAGCATTGCCTTGAAGGGCTTTTAATGCCGAGCCTTCCCAATTACAGGGAGTCGAGCCTAGGCTCTACGACTCCAAGTTCCAGTCTTGAGGTCTAGGGTTATAGCTTCCTTAATTACGCAGCATCTCCAATGCTATGGTTTCGCCAGTTTCTAATAGCAGCAAGAGGAGGGAGAGTTAGTGAGCAACCCAGCTGACGTTGGTTCATGATTTATGTAGAATGAATAGATGGAAACCCTATGCTTGCAATCTTCTAGTTCTATAGGCTCCTCACTATTTTTTCATGTTCTTACATCCTTGTATTTGCTTCACTAGAAGGCAGGATGAGGAATCCTTTTTGAGAGTCCACGACATGTCTCTTCTGATTCTGCTGTAAGATTCCAGTTGCAGGACTTCGTACATCCAATCTGAGGGAACTTCAATAAACGGCCAAGGTGTTAGACGTGGAGTTTTCTTGTTGGGCTGGTAAAGGGGCCACTATAGGGGCCAATCCCTCCCTCCCTTCCCAACTAACAATCAGCAAGTTGCTGATGGTCGTCTTCAAGGGTCTACGCTTCAGGTTTAGGGCTGCCTTCCGTTGGGGCCATAACTTCTGACCCGTGAACCCATGCCTACTCCAACATCTTTATACAACGCCCTCTGAACCCCAGGCCCTCCTTCTGTGTAGAGGCATGTCTTCCTACAGTAGCCCCTATACTCACAGTTGTCCACAGACTTTGGAAGTGACCTTGCAGCTAAAAATCACCCAGACCAGGCACCCTTGAATCATGGAAATTAGATGGCTCGAGGCTCAAGTGAGAAAGGGTGCGACCTTCACGCATTCAATGGGCGCCCTGAGCCCGGTAAACCCTGTTCCGTCAGCCCTGTGCGGATTTGAGCCCATGGAGGTGATGAGGCAATTCGGCTTGACCACCGATCGCCGACTATCGTGACAAGAGCCAGAAAATCTGAAATCTGAACGAATTCAGCCACATCGCATTAAAACCCCCTATCGATGCCACGGAGAGACATGGCCCGAGCACGGGGCAGAGCCAGCGACAAAACATTAAACATGTTCCATTCAACAACCACCAAAGACTAAGATGACGAAAACCTCTATGAAACCGCAGGGAAAACAATATCAACTCCTTAGACAACGACGCAGTGACATTGATGAGGCGGGCGGCATTGTCAGTATCATTGGATCCTCGTTTCTGACCCTGGGATTTTCAGTGCCCGCCCGCCCCCTCCCCTCCCTATAACGTTGTGAAAAAATGGACGGAGAAAATGAACGCCTCTGTAGCTGTTGGACCGCAGCAGGGGAGCAGGCCGCTCATGTGCACCGCAGCGTTTTGCAAAGCAGGGCCTCCCTTGCTGATGCGCGCGCACAAAGAGGCGCTGCCATATCAAATTTAAAAAATGTGTGTATATATATATATATAAGCACGCTTCGTGTGGCGACCCCCAATGTTTCGGGTGCCAGATTTGATTTTTTGGGCAATTGTTTGTACGAAGTCTCCACATCAAAAACGAGCCATGATCTTTCAACAGAGGCCGGTGGAGTCTGGGTGGCTGGGACCACGCAGACTACGACCTTTATTTGGTATGTTTAATTGGGCGTCAATTTGGACGGCTGGGATCGGTGGTACGGTAGGGTGCCGCGATCCGCATGCCATGACCGGGCCATGACCCTTTTGTTTGGCAATGACATCCTTGACCCGGAATCTCTTCCATTTAACGGCCAGGGTCGGCACTGAGGGTGCGGTGTGGTTTTTCTACTGCAGATTAGCGGCTCGGAGAGGGGCCGGGGAGAGGGGGGCATGTAAAGCCGGGGGGAGGGTAAGGGGTGTGGTGTGGTTTTTGTACTGGAGATTAGCGGCTTGGAGGGGGGGGCGAGGGGGAGGGTAAGGGATGTGGGGTGGTTTTTCTACTGGAGATTACCGGCCCCCTCCAAACTAAGGGACCTGCCCTGCTTATTTGTCCTCGATATTTGCCTGCTTGTCGATCTCTGTCTGCTTGTCTATGGATCTATCTGTTTCTGACGGTCACTGAATTGTTCTCTGCTTATTTCCCCCCCGTCTAGCTCTGCGTGCCCCTTTGTCTATCTTTAAATATCTATGCATATTTATTTTCTATCCATTTCTCATTTATTTTTAGATTTATTCTGATTTATCTGTGTCTATATCTTAGTCTTTCCATCGATATTATTATGTCATTATTTGACTATCTATGAATATATTTATCTATTCATTTATAAATTAGAGAATATATCGATTTATTCAAATATTTTTTGATTATATTGATTTGAATATTTCTCTTTTATTTTCTTTTATGATAGGATATTGATATTCGTATTTTTATCTAATTATAAATTTCAATCATATTAAGTATTATCTATATACTATTTAGAATATATTTTATAATTTCTTCATCTTCTGATTAAATATTATTGATATTCATATTTTCGAATGAATAATGAAAATATATATCTTTTCTTTTATAATATATATTTATTGGATCATATTCTCTTTATTTTCTCAATAGAATTATTAAGATATATGAATATTAGCAAAAAATATTAGTATCTACGATATAATGTATTTAATAGATTTAAGATATATATTATGATTGAAATAGAAATATTTATATTTCTGAAATATCGTTTTAATTCTATTTTTGAGATATTTATTTGGTATAGGATATTTCGAATTTGAATATGTTTGAAATTATTAATACTAATAATTTTAATTTTTAGGTTTCTTAGATTAATTTATTGAATAGAGGAATTTCGTATTATAGATTTATTTGATTATAATAAATGATATATCTAAATTAATATTTGATTCATAATAGGAATTTGATATTCTAATATATTCATATTATTTCTTTCTATTTCAGTTCTATAAAGATTGCCGATGAATTAAAATATATATATATAAATTAGGAATCTAGGGTTCTATGATATTCATATTTAATGAAATATAGAAATTCTATAAATTGAAATCGTATTTATAATATTATTATATTTTTCTCATATTAAAAAATCCGATCTAGGAATTCTATATTAAATTGAATAGCTCAATGTTATGGCCCGGCTACTTACGGTTATTTCGATCGCGCGCGGCTTAGCTTTTCCGGCTCACTTCTAAAATACTCTCTTGCGGATCCTCTAGAGATTCTAAAATTTCGGAGGTTTTAGAGTCCTTCAGAAAAGCTAAAAACTTTAAAATCTCGGAGATTTTTTGGTCGCGCGGCCTTTCTCTCCTGAGCAGTTTTTCATATGATTTATTTCGTTCTTTGGCTACGTGTATGACTAGTCGGCGGAACGTAGAGACCCGGGGTAGCCGCCCGATCCGTTGCGTAATAATTAGTCCAAGGGAGATAAATGAAGTAGAAATTCCGGGCTAGAGAGTTTGGGCCGCAGGAATAAAATCTCCCGAGATTTCGAATGATTTCTTTCTCTTTGGCTATCTGCGGTCTTTGCCCCTTCGGAGTGATATTTTGTATGATTCATCGATTCTTCCTCTCGGAATGGTTTTTCATATGAATTATCTCTCTCTTTGGTTACGTATATGCCTGCTCGGCAGAATGAATAGATTCGGGATAACCGCGTTTATCTGCATTCTCTCGATCCCTCGCGCAACCTTTAGCCTAAGAGAGATAAATGAAATGAAAATTCTGGGCTAGAGATTTTGGATTGCAAGATTAAGAATCTCCCGAGATTTTGAATCGTTGCTTTCTCTTTGATTATCTACGCAACGACCATTATACGGTGGTCTTCTAGTGAAGCAGAATCATATCACGATTCGGGTTTCGAATTGAAATTAGAATTTCATATATCCGTAGATGATTATGCGTATATATAAAATGGCGGATAGAAATAGATCGTAATAGATTGGGAAAAATCGTAAAATTCTGAGATATCTCTCTAAATCTTCTTAGATTCTAAATTATAAATCCGCCCCTCAGGAATTAATCGAAATGGGAATATCGAGATTTCTTTCTTCTCGTGGCTCTCTTGAGAAATGGGCACTTATTTCTTGGAGGAATAATTTGATAGATACGGCAATGACCCCAAATACGTAGTTCCCTCAGCTGTTACTAGTTTGATGCCCTCAATTTCAAAGTTCCGACATTTATTCAAGATTCGAGATAGCAAGCTATGAAGATATAGGATTTGGAATTCCATGCATTATTTTCTTCTTATTTTATGTTGCGAATATATTCTAATGCGATGTTCCGTTGTTGGAAGCATCAGGCCCCCTCTAGGATTTTAAAAAAAAGAATATATTGAAAATCTTCATTCTGAGATTTTTTGATTATATATCTATTTCAGAGATCTTGGATTCGCATCTTTTGGGAATAGATTGAAATTCTTGAAAATCTTGGATCTCAATTTATAATATATCTTCTAAATATATGATAGATTGAAATCATTCTTTGGATTTATGTTATTTATCTAATCTAATTATATATCTAATATATATATATCTATAATTCGATATATATATTTTAAAAAAAGAAAAAGATATATATAATATATATAATATTAGAAATCGTTTATATAAATAGATTTCAATATATTCTTGAAGATTTTCGATTTTTATTTCTATAATATATTCTTTTTCTATTTTGTATATGATATGATTTATATATTTATTTATGGTTTCTTGAAAACCGTTTGATAGAAAGATATGAAGGATATCAAAGATCGATAATTATCTTCTGATTATATATCGTTTCTATTGAATGAAAAGAAAATATCTAATGGATGAAATATATATTAATATATGTCGTGGTCTGGATTCAGGTTTGGATAGATAATGGATTTTTGAGCGGGATTCAGATGTTGGGACGCGCGTTAAAAATGAAAATTGATTTATATTTCTGATTTGGAAGGGTCCAATCATTCAAATTCTCTGCGTATTCAAATTTGAATTCCCCGCCCGCATGAAATATGAAAATGATTTTTTTGCGCTTTGATCTATATCCAAATTTGGATATGTAAAGATCTTTATTTGCATAGAATCGATCTATCCAGTCATTTCTCCAGGGAGAGGCTAGAAAAATTTGACCATGAAATTGCAGGATTCGCGTATTTACTTGATTTTTTTATGATCATTATTTTGAGATATTACCTTTTCCTCCATAATATATGCGAATATGAATCAAATTATTTGACATAGGGTATCTAGGCAATCTTTGCCCCGCAATAAGATCAGAACTTTCATGAATTACATCAACCTACAAGCACCTTAAACCAATATTATGACCCGATTCTGAGGAAAATGTATTATCGCAAAACCCCGAGGTCATGAAAATAAATCTCTCAATACTATATTTGCAGCTTAAGTCCTAATAAGCAATCCCAAAGATAGAATTTAGAGTTTAGGCCCAATAATATTTAGAATTGAAATACTCAACATAAATTTTATCTTCTTGATATTTAAAATTTCTAATCTTAATATTGAATTCCAATTTCTGACAAATATTACAATATAAGAAGCCTAGTATTTCAATATATTTGAAAAATGATGAATATTATCATATAAGAAATTCAAAAATTCAATGATTTGAAGAAATTTTAGCTCCAAAGATCAGATTAATATGATTTTTCGATTTTCTATAAATTAGTATTTTCCCATCATTTTTCATGTCTTGTTCACTTGTACGGCGGGGCGCTCTGTATTTTTCGGCTGCATCTGAGCTTGACTTTGACTCTGGTTGCTGGAACAGTTTGGACGAGGCAATCTCCGGGGGCCGCGGGACTAAGGCTCGTCCAGATGCAATAGCCATTTTCCGTACCGCCGAAAATTAGTGGGTTGAGACTTGAGCCCATTTGCATCCTTGAACCGCTTTGATCATGGCCAGCTGGCCAGCACCGTTTTCGGTCTCTCCCAGCGGCCAGTGCGTTGTGGTTTCGTCTGTGCGAAATCTTTACCATTGAAAGGTATTGGTAATTGAGTTATAACGACAAAATACTTCTGGTCAACAGACCCTGTAGATGAAAGACGATGACGTCTTCAAGACTTTCATCCTTTAACTTTCCGCTGCGTTCAAAATGAAAAGAATACAGACGGTGCTTCAGAACTTGCATTCGGTCATTATTTTGTTCTCGAATGGATTTGCGGATCGCTTCGACATTGATCCTTAGAAGCTTCGAAAGCAATCTTTCATTAGATCATCTTCATTTCATTTTCGAATGCTTTCGACGCGGTATTAAGGCTTCGATTCTTAGACTTCCCGCTTTCTTCAAAAAAGAAAGAGCTTCAGAAATGGCTTAGCATTTGGTCATGCCTTCAGGGAGCTGCAGGGAACTTGCAGGGGACTTCTGATGGAGTTGTGGCACTACCGTGATTTGGGGATCCGTGCTTAGAGAAACCACATAAGAGTGGTCTTGGCGCCATATGGCCAGATGGTCTTCCTGACGAAGTGACAGTTGAGCTATGAGGTTCACCAGCTTGCGGAGGTTCTTGGGTTCTTGATCTCTTTTGAAGGCTGCTGGAGCTGGCGTTGTTCTCTTCTTCGGCGGGTCCCGCGGCCTTTCCCTGGTTTTGGGCTCTTCGTCTGTCGTCTGCCTGTCCGGCTCCGGATCTGCTTCCCGGCCCCTTTTGATGCCTCGTTGATCTTCATGGGTGCCTTCTGCTCCGAACACCCCATCTACCGTCCATTGACTCATCTCTTGTTGTCCCCTTTGGAGCTCGGCTTCACACTGTCGGGCGCTGCGACCTAGTCCCTTGAGCCTTTCAATTTACGCGCATGCATCTAGGCTTCGCAAGCCATAGATTGCAAACAGGACAATGATGCACGCTGTTTGGAAGCCATCCATTCAGCAAAATGATCCAGGGTGAGTCGCTGGGCAGGTGCGCATCCGGGTCATGAAGGAGTGGAATGGGTTCTGGAGGCAATTCTCGAAGATGTGTAGGCTGAGCCTCACCAAGATGCAGAACTCGGCAGCATTGCCTGTTAAAGTGAGA
>CAJNIZ010043313.1:11277-24008 GCA_905231905.1 Symbiodinium pilosum
AGGGTTCAGGGTTTAAGGGTTCAAGGGTTTAGGTTTGAATTGTCAAGTTGGGAGGACGACGGTTAGGGGTTTAGGGTTCAGGGTTTTCTGAGTTGCTGTTAAGGAACTGAAATTAAGTTACCATAGCAAGGACGCTCTATCATGTACTTTATGCTCAATGGTCATTTAGTTTAAGTTCAATAACAGCAAACCAGTTTAGGAGTTTAGGGTTTAGGGGTTAGGGTTGGCAGGGTTCGGGGATTAACATGTCGGGCTAGGGCATTCAAGCTACTCTGAGGCATAGCAAGATTGCATTCTTAGTTTCACTTAGAACGCACTCGTTTTTTCAGCATTCTTCTTGGGAACTACGGCATCCGCATCGAACATGGTGACGGTGCTTTTTTGTGGCCAAACAAATTCAGGTTTTAGGGTTCACGGCCCTCGCCCGACAAAAACGGAGCTCCGTAGATGCAGAAACCTTTTCCCTGCTAAGCACGACTTCAAACTATGCTTGTTACTACTGAACATGCTGCAATACTAAAGTGCCTTATGCCTTAGGAATTATGATATTCCAGTGTACTAGCCCTAAGTCATGCGTCCCGGTGCCACAGCAAGATGTAAACGGGGCCGCAAGTACCTGTGTAGGACCCCATTTAGGCCCAACTTATCCAATATTTGCATTCCTGGACCAAGCATTTTGGAAGATCATTCTCTGGCAAGCCACATAAAAAATCCACAATCCATGCAGTCATCCTCCAAAATCCTCCTATTTTCGCTGTTGAGCCATCACCCTTAATTCGGGAAACTTAGGGAAAGTTCTCGCATTCTATGTGCAAGCAGAGCCCTGGCACCAGCCCCGCGCAGAACCTTAGCAGGAATGTAGGATTGAAGGATTGCTGGTTTCCCTTCGCATGGCTAGAAAGCAACTGGTTGAGTGGCGAAAAGACCCTGACAAAACCAGCAACTTCCAGAATGATTATCAAGCGCCACTTTTTGTCGTCCGCTGCGCCTGACGAGACTGTACATGAAAGGCAAAGCAGCATTTCATTCGTCGGTATATTTGGTCCCAAGAGGTTGAAAAAACTCCCAGGAAGAGGTACATGGAGGCCCATGGGACTTCGCAACCACTAAAGAAGAGGATTGTCACCCTACTCAGAGAGTTTACTGTTTAGGGCTTAGGGCTACTTACTTATAATGGGGATGATAACCCTACTCTGTGGACTCCAAGTATAACATCTGCTAACGTGGTTTAGGGTTTCGGTCATGATTGGGGTAATCCACATAAGCCCATTCAGGTGGATTATGGGTAGAGTTATATGCCCAGATATACGTAGCTACTAAGTCCCATTTGCCTCCAAGTAGAGGAGGAGCTCCTCGCCTCCGCCGCATGAGTCGTAGGTAGTCTTTCTGCTGGATCACAGGCTGTGCCTTCTTAAACGAACCGTAAAGGCCCTAAACCTCTGGCAATGCCAAGATTTCCCTGAACCCTTATAACCTTACACTCTATCTCTATATATATATATGTATATATGTCCCATGGAACCCTTTAAAGGGGCTCATGCCCTGCGAGGAAGTCATCGCCACGGGCCTTCCTCGTCATCATTGTAGACAGTGTAGCCCAGGACGAAGTGCAAGCAGTCTGGGCCATACTCCTTCCTCGGCAACTGGCGGCCAACTTAACTGGGTTGCTGGTGAGGAATTTAGTTTGAGGTACTATACTGGGAAAACCATATGAATTACTACATATACCCAGTATGGTAGCTTAATTTCCGTTCCTTAACAGCAACCCAGTCAACCTCTTATTTGTCATCCCGATTAGTCTGGAGGGCACGAATCGTCTGGGATTGCTAGATTGTGCGGGGTTGTGCAGCGCCGAATAAATTCTTTTAGTTGCGGCCTATGGATTATGTTTGATTCAAACCTTCTTTACCTGGGGGAAAATGGGAAGCAAATTGAACAGCTATATGGTGGGGTTCACATAGGAACTACTATAAGCATCATCCCTCCATTCCGTGCTAACTAGAAAAAAACTCTAAACCTAAAGCCTATACATGCCTATAAACCCCAGTCACCATTTAATGTTTAATGCTCCTGTCCTTTTGATTCGCAATTATTTGGAGATTATACCCTACTGTAACCAAAAGGTATCGCTCTATACCCTTTTAACACTCTAAACCCCTCAACCCTGAACCCTATTTCACCCCAAGGGCTACATAACCCCTACCCCATCAGGACACCACATGCCCGAAGCGACCGAGGAAGGCTCTAATTCCATACAATATAATCCCATCTCTCTAATATTAAACCCCCCCCACCCCCCCTGATATTAAATACTCGCATTATGTGGTACATTGATATATATATATACATATATGGGGAATCTCTTAATATTGGGGGGGAGGGAGGGTTAATATTAAGGGGGAGGGAATTATACAGAAATAGACTTCTTGTGCTCATCATCGGTTAAATGAGAGTTTAGGGCTTAGGATTTAAGATTCAGGGTTTGGAGTTTTGGGTTTGGAGCTTCAGGCTTGGGAATTAGGATTTAAGGCTTAGGATTTAGGGTTACCTTAACCCAACAAACCCTACTCGCTGCAGTTTCCTATTATAAACCTAGTGTAGAATTTATGCAACAAAGAAGGTTTTGGTAGAGAGGTATGCTTTCACAATCTCATCCTTCAGTCCACATGGGCCCAGGCCACTTCTTTCTTTGAGCGTTTCATTCCCGTCCCCCAGACTAGACCCTAAACCCTAAGCCCCTAAACCAGGAGGCATCCTAAGCTGCCTAAGCCCTAAACCCTTATGATCTGGACAAAAAAATCTTGGGCTTATTATAAGGGAGAGGCGATCACCTTTATAGTCTATGAACTCAAGGTTTAGAGAGTTTAGGGTTTAGGGTTTAGGGTTTGGGGTTTAGGGTTTAAGGTTTGGGGTTTAGGGTTCAGGGTTTAGGGTTTAGGAACTCTTTAGGCTTTAGGGCAAAAAGTATCCACCGCACACCTAGATGACCAGACCCCCCCCCCCCGGGTCCTGTCCTGGCACCCGGCTGCTTGAATCCAGATGAGCCATAATCTAAACTCCTAGTATCCCGCATAATATCCGCTATAGTACCCACTTGTATAACCCCATTAGAAAATTAGACTATGCTCAAACGTCTAAACCTTAACCCAATGCCCCCTAATCCAGAGACTTTCATGCCCACCCAAACACATTGTCATCTATATATGTATATGTATTATGACGATTTGCTACCAACACTATATTAGAATACTGATACCCAGAATAACTTACATGAGAATAACAACAATATGAATCACAACAATACTAAAAACTAACAATACAAACACAGTAAAGCGTTACAGATCGCCGGCGTGTCACAGTTCCAGTTGTGCATCGACCGTGTCGGCCCCCGCCTTCTTTGACAGCAACTCGCGACGCTTGCTGTTGCACGCCTGGGGGGTGCTCAGGGTGCAGGGATGAGGATGTAGGGATGAGGGTTCCAGGAATATTACGTTCCATTACAGTATAATGTTTAGGGTTGAGGGCTTTATCAGAATTTAGCCATTACAGTTTAGGAGTAGTATCATTGCAGTATAGGGCTACAGATTAGGAATATTATCATTACAGCATAGGGCTCAGGGTTTAGGGATTTAGGGTTCATAGGGGCTCAGGGAAGATCATCGCTAGGGTATAGGCTTCAAGGTTTAGGAATTTAGGGGTTCAAGGGGTATTGCCAAGACAGTATGCGGTCTGGGGTTTGGGGCTTGACGAATGTTGAGGGTGAAGGGTAGCCTTAAAGGGTATAAGGGTTACATAGGGATATCTGACAATTTGGGGTTCAGGGTTGAAAGTGTTGCGGCGGCTGGAACCTGAACCCTAAACCCTAAACCCTAAATCCCTAAACCCCAAACCTTACTATCTAGGGTGCGAATGCAGGGTTTACGCTGTAGGTTTGTGACTTTGTGCAGAGATTCAGACAAGTTCTAAGGATTTAGGGTTTAGCGGTTTAGGGGTTTAGCGATTTAGGATGTACTTACACCGTAAACCGCATGACCCTTAAACAGTTGAGCCGAAGCCGGGAGTTACCGTCTAAGGTGTCAGGGTTAAGGGCTCATTTCTTCTACATGTTACTTCTTACTATTGCTATTCGTACTTGTGTGAGAGCTTAAGAGTTTCAGGGTTTGAGGCGTCAGAGGGTTTAGGCTGAGGGTTGGGGTTGGCCTAATCCTTGTAGAAACCCTAAACCCTAAACCCTAAACCGCGTAATCCTTGTAGACGCAGATCCTGTGTAAAAGCCCCTGCTGGGGGAGGTTTGTCCCTCAACTCCAATAAAAGGCTTCTAATGGAACCTCAAACAGGGAACCCCAAGTTTAGGGTTTAGGGTTTAGGGTTTAGGGTTTGGGGTTTAGGGTTTAGGGTTTAGGAACGTCATAGGAATATATAAGGACCTGGTAGGCATGTTCCTATTACATTCCTACTATATTCTTGGGGTTCCCTGTTTCCGGTGCCCATTAAGGTCCCTTTATCCAATTGCAGCGGCCCAATTTCTGACAAAAAAGCTTAGGGTTCAGGTTCAGTCCAGTAATTAAATTTGGCTTTAGGTCTTTCCGATTTCAGGTCTAAGGGCTTCTGTAGAGTCAGGTCTAGGCTTCAGGTCTGGGGCTTCGGTTTGAGGCTTAGGGGCGTCTACAGTTCAAGGCTCAAGGCCAACCCGCGAAAATAGCTGTAGGGGGTTTAGGGTCCCTAGATAAAGTGGAACCCCAAAACAGGGTGACATGTAGACCACTGCCCTCTGTAATAGGGGGCCGAACTGGGTACCATATGGTACCATGTTGGTGTTGGATGAAGATAAGTTCATCCAACCCTGGACCGTTTCCAGCCTTGACTCGTTTAGGGCGTAGGGCTTCTAACCACGTCCCTTTTGTGCTATGATATGACTGTAACGAGATCTTAATTTTGAAGATTGGAGTTCCCCAAATCCTCGCATTTGAAAGAGCACCCTGAACCCTAAACCCTAAACCCCATATGGCTCACGGCTTCGGGATTAAAGTCGTAATCAAAGAGTGACAGAGCGGAGCAGAAGGCAAGCAACCTCAGCGGCAGGCAAGAATAAGCCCTTAACCCTCAGGGATTGGGGCTTAGGGCTTTAGGGTTTAGGGTTCAGGGTTACGGTTTAGGGACCCTAAACCTTAACTCCTAAATCGTAAGCCCTGAAAGAGGCCCTCAGCCCAAAACCCCAAGCCCCATATCCTGAATGCACAATCCTGACCGCTGAAAAACACATTGAACTAGACTTTTATGCCTAAATACACACACCCAGAGACACAACTTATGCTTCATACATGTGTCTGGATCTATACAAAGATACGTGTGCACATCTATGTACCTATTTCTGTGTATACCACCATGGACAAGATGCATCTTGATGCTTCCTGCGGAGCTCCATCATGTCCTTGACTGTCAGATGCTTCTCGACTGTGAAGTCCTCAAGGCGACGCCAAGAGCTTGAAGTCTTTCTGCCGTCACCCTATGGATCCAAATGAGCTATAGTCTAAACTCCTTAAAGGGGATTATATAAGGGATTATGTAGGGGGATACTATAGGGGTTATTAAGGGGGATACTAGGAGTTTAGACAATGGCTCAAATAGCCCAATGTATGTAATGTTTACAGAGACTCTTGGGCCAAATGTAGCTATTATTTGTAGACTGGGACCCCTTGGGCTAGCGCTTAAGGATTGCGCAGTGGGCTACTGCTCTGACCCAGCCGAGCACGCTACTAGATACGGTTGACAGAAGAAATCATGCACTACCTTGAACTCTTCATAACAGCATAGGAAGTACAGAGAGTACGGACCCTAAGTGGCGCAAGGTTTCATCCGTCCACTGTCTCAAAGTAGGCTTCTCGGGGAGGTTAGGGTTCTAAATTATCTGCTTCAGTGTCGAGTCCTAGGGTAGGGTTTTGAAGGTGCAAGTGCTCAATAATTATGCAGCGAACTTCGAAACCTATACTACCATGATTTTCACCAAGCTCATTATTCAAGCGTATACTCCACCACTTCCCTGGTATATCAACTTGCACCTTTTCACGTAGTCATGTAGGATCCGAATGAATTGAATCCCTAAACCCTAAACCTTAGGTGGACCCCCACCCCAACAATAGTGACTATAAGGGACAATAAGGATTAGGGTTTGGGGTCCTGTTATATTCCTATTATACCACTCTTACAGGGTGTGGGGTATCCTCGTAACCCTAAACCCTTAAAACTACGCGTTTAGCTTTCCCTGAAGTCCCACAGATTACCCCCCCCCTCTCCTCATAGAACCTATGAGCTGTGGTCCGTACTTCCCATATACCTCATAGATTAATTAATAGAAAACCACATGGAGAGGAACATGGAAACTAAAATGGAACTACTATCAACCCTAATTTTGAGAGTTCCCCCTAAGCTCAACCCTAAACCCTTTTTTTCTGCTTATGACGATCGTCCTCTATGGCTTTTGGCACAGGCGACCCCTCGGCAACGGTGAAGACAACATGCGCGCCGGACTGAACCTTACCCGAAAGGGTGCGTAACTACATGTGGCTTACAGGGTTGTGCGTTTAGGTTTAGGGTTTAGAGTCTAAGGTTCAGATTCTAGGGTTTTAGTGGGGGGGAGGAATATAGGTACTCGCTGTATAGCATATACCTAGGCCCACCTAGATAGGAACCCTTTTTTGCCCAGCACAGACCAGGATATAAAGGTGTCTGACAACCCTAAACCCATCATAACAGCCCATAACGGCCATCATTTTACATACTTTTGGGGTCCAGGTGGATTCTGTGGGTACGCAAAGCTTTTCCAATTTGGAGACTTGCGATGAGGTTTTCGTAATGGGGGAGTGAGAGTTCCGGGCTTATGCTGGGTTGCTGTTATAGAACTTAAGTTAAGCTACCATAATACCGTATATAGCAAAACATAAGGTTTCGCTCGGATAGTAACTTAGTTTGAGTTCCTTAACAGCAACCCGATATAGTCCCTAAACCCTAAACCCCAGATCTCAGACAGCCAGGTATGGAATAGGCAGAGATGCAGAACATGCTGACTGCATGCCCAGTTTGGATGCAGCTTACAGATTCCCAGAACCAGTGTATAGTCCCCCTAATGTTTAGGGTATAGGGTTTCGGGTTTAGGGTCTTAGTCCCCCTTAAGTAGATAGAATGTTGGGTTTAAGGTTTAGGGTTATAGTCCCCCTCGAGTAGACAAAACATTGGGTTTAGGGTTCAGGGTTATAGTCCCCCTTAAGTAGATCGACTATGGGGCATATGGGGATCTTGTTATAATATACCCAAATTTGGTTTGTGAGATCTATACTTTATTTTGTGTTGGCACAGCACAATGCGCTTAGACATCTGGTTTCTTGTGCTTCTTGCAAGGCTGCGATGGACAAGCGGTCACAAGCATCATCATTATCCCCAAATCCGAACTTACGACACGCCTTGTTGGGAAATGAGTCAGATGGGCCCGGTAGAGTCGTGAGGCATTAAACTTCATTATGAGGAGTGCGGTAGCGCGACTTGAGGTGCATCATCTTTTGAACGTGAGGTGCCATAAAGCCGCAGTATACCATCAAATTCCGTATCAATAGGGTCTATGTGTTTGAGGGCCGCGATGGAAAACCCACACGAGTCTACACTTTGCAAACCGTCAAGGGACTTCACATGGCAGACACCTAAGCCCTAAACCCTGAACTCGCTCTACTTACCAGTGTGAACATGACACCATATGAAAACCTCGCATATCTAAGGGCCAAACATGAACAGAAGCAAGCATATACAAAGGGGTGTCTCATTCAATCCTTGGATACGGAACCCCGGGAAGCTAGGGACGTCCCCGCAGCAAGCTTTTGCCCAGGGCTAGGGTTAAGGGCTTAAGCCCTGAACCCTAAACTATCCCATTATGGTCCACAAGGAGTCGGCTGTGACAATTAGGTAAAGTTACCAAAGCGCTACAGGCCTCATTATAGTCCCCCCCCCAAAAAAAAACGCACCCTTAAACCTTGGGAAGCCCCCCATATATGTATCTGCATTGATACTCACTAGTTCGGCAATAGGTTGCGTTATTAGGGCGGAAACGTGAACCCTAAAACACTAACCCATAAACCCTAATCCCGGAACCATGAACCCCAAACCCTGAATCCTAAACCCAAAGCTCTTCGGCAAACATGCCCTAAATCCTAAACCCTGTACAATACCTTTCCCTACCCTTCTCTCAGTTGCAAGTCTCAATCTCAGACGTAGGAACCACCCAAGCCCATCTACATCAACAAGGAACCCATGATTAAGGTGACCGCGGCGTAGGGGTTCGGGATCAGGATTTAAACAGATTAGGGTTTCAAGGGTTTAGGCTTTAGGGTATCACTTACCAGGTAGGACTGGAGGCGTCTTCATCCAAAACCCTGAGCCCTGAACCCTAAAGACCGTAAGTCCCCCCACCCTAGACCCGAAACTCTAGACCCTTAAGCTAAACCCTTAATCCTAAAGCCAAAACCTAGACTCTTAACCCTGAACCCAAACCCTTAACCCTGCACCCACAACCCTAAACCCTAAACCCCTACCCAGACCGTAAATCCCTAAACCCTTAACCCTGAATCTCTAAACCCTAAACCCTAAATCCCTAAGCCCCAACCCAAATCCCTAAGCCCTAATCCCTAAACTCCTTAACCCCTACAATCAGCAGATCGAGGAGCCACTGGGGTGCCTTGCTTCACCTTCATCGCACTCCCACGACCGCGGAAATCTTGTTGGTCAGGCATACCACTATGGGCTATTAGACCCTAGACCCTTGAAAAAACCTAAACCCTAAATTCTAAACCCACTAGTACCCGAATAAGGGTAGATTCAGGAACCCTTAGGGTCTAATAGCCCATCTTGGTAGGCTTCTGGTAAAGGATTCAGTGCTTAGGGGTATACAGGGGTATATAAGGGTATATCAGGTTATAAATGGTTTAGGGGGTTTAGGTTTTAGGGTTCAGGATGGTTCAGGGTCTAGGTTTCGGTGCGTGAGGTTTATGGTTCAGGGGTTCGGGTCTCGTGTTTGGAATTCGAGGTTTACCTGAACCCAGAAAGTCTGCAGAATAATTGCATTTTCTTATAGTTTTCTGGGTCCTGGGCCATGATTCTGCCTACTCAAGCCCTAAACCCTAAAACCCTAAAACCCTACATGAACCCTTAAATATCACTTCTGATGTCCGGGTAGGGATTTACGTTCAAGAAATATGCAACCCAAAGTTACAGTATCAGACTCACTCATACATATCTTAAATGGGGTCATATGCGGTTTAGGGTTTAGGGTTTAGCGTTAGGGTTTAGCCGTAGGACCTTGCACCACAGAGAATCACGCTGAAGAGAATGTAGAACATGGCATGGAAACTGGGCTTAGGGTTTTGTGCCGCTGGTATGAGGGGAATTATGTTTAGGCGTTCGAGCGCGTCATCATAGTATAGCCTCAGCCCTGCGGGGATTTGATGCGGATTATATTTATAGGGGTCCCTACAGATAATCACATAAGCGTTGGTCTGACAAACCCCCGTATCCTACAAAGAGCAGAAGCTCAAAAGGCCAAACCCTAAACCCTAAACCTTCAACACTACGTCAACCCTACATCCTCCACCCTAAAGGATCCTAAGCGCTACATCATTAAACAAAAGAGAACCACATGGTCGAGGGTCTAGGGTCTCTAGCTGCTTCGCAGCCCTCGCAACCGTCGGCCCAAATTCCTAAGGCTGGAACCCTGATTCATAGACCTTGAAGACTCATCCAATCTCAATTTCCGACTTCCCTAAACACTAAAACCCTAAACCCTAAATCCCTAAACCCTAAGCCCCTCAATCCCTCAATCCCTAAATCCCTAAACCCTAAGCATCCGAGGAACCCTTGTCCGTAAAGGTGGGTGGAGGTTTCAGATCTTCGCCTCCAGGCCATGAAACGGTGGGATAGCCTGACACAGGGTTTAGCGTTTGGGGTTTAGGGTTAGGGGTTTGGGGTTTAGGGCTTAGGGTTTGGGGTTTGGGGTTTAGAGCTTAGGGTTTAGGGCTTAGGGTTTGGGGTTCGGGGTTTACGGATTAGGGTTTAGGGTGGGATTAAAGGGATACTTGGGGTTCGAGATTTTGGGTTTAGGCTTACCCACAAGAATGGCGATAAGGGATATATCGGTATCCCACGAAAAGAGAACCACATGGACAAGGACATGGAAAACAAATCGGACACTGGGAAATGTTGAAGGTGTAAACATGTTTGAGCTAGGTAGGTTTATCGCGCAACACGGGGTTTTGGGTGTTGCGTTTAGGGCGTAATGTTTATAGGGTTTAGGACTATGCTTAAATGATCCTGTTGCAACTCCTTAAGCACGGGCAGTGCAAACATCAACTGCAGACAGTCATAGTGCTTGATCCTCATAACTCATAATGATGCATCGCACCCAGCCCCCGCACGTAAATCGCCTAAAATGTAGCATTTCATAGAAAGCGCAAGCTACCATGGCATTGGCCAGAAAAAGGGAACTGATACAGGGCTCTGGCACTCGAAGCCTTAAACACTAAACCCTATTGGCCACCTATGAGAAGATTTACACCCTGCCAACCAGGCCGCATTTAATTAGCTGTAAAGGCCGCATGCCAATTCCCATACACTCCGCCCAAACCCAAGACAACAAAACCTGCACTCTAAACCCTAAACAAGAAACCCTGGAATCTAACCCTACCTAAAACCTAAACCCTAAGCCCCAAACCTAACCCCTAAACCCTAAACCGTAAGCACAACCCAAGCTCCAAGTACCCCAGCCCCCACTGCCTAATCAACCTTTTTAGGAAGCTACTATATTTGCGTATGTCTGCAGCTCATGGGTTAAGGGGTTTAAGGTTTGGGGTTTAAGGTGTCGGGATTAAAAGTTTGGGTTTAGGATGTGCTGGAGCCCCGTGGCATAAAAGGGTTCATCTAAAATCCTCATTAAGGAGGTACCATTGGAAATACACTTCCTTTCAAGGAATTCCTAACCCAAAAGAGAACCTACCCTGCGGCCATTTTCTTGATTGGCATTTTCAGCTACCTTGAAACTTTACAAAATAGATCTGTATGTAAAATTATATTTGAATAACTACAGAAACATATACACATATATACACACACATGTATCGCTTCGACGTTGCAAGCCTCTACGCCCTTAAGCACCAAAACGTACTGACCGTACTCCCAGAACCTTACAACTTCGACCTAAACCGCCAAAACCCCACGCCCCAAGCACCCCCACACCCTAAACCCAAGACCCAAAACCCTAAACCCTAAATACTATAACCCAAACCCCAAGCCCAAACCCTAACTCTGCAGCGGGACCACGTATACTATGGGGCCCTAAATACGTCCCAATATGATTTTGAAGTTCATTTGAGGTACCCTATACTACACTTACACAAGGAATATGGAACCATAATATCTGAACTATTCCCTAGACCCTAAGGAATATGGAACCAAAATATGGGTAATTTTTCCCTAAACGCTAAACCCTAAGGAATATATGATCATCATAATATGGGTAATTATTCCCTAAACCCTAAGCCCTAAGGAATGTAGAGCCATAATATAGGTAATTATTCCCTAAACCCTAAACCCTAAGCAAGATGGAACCATAATAGTGGTAAGTATTGAAGACCCCATATTAGAATCCCGCCTTCAAGGTGCCCAGGCCCCCCGAACCAGCAGCCTATGTTTGCGAGCCTTTTTCCAACCTCTGCTGTTAACAGGGTTTCGGGTTAAGGGTTTGGGTTGTTTTAGAGATTATGTAGGGTTATACAGGGGTTTACGGAGTTTTTATTGGGATAATGGAGAATAAAATTGAAAGTTCTAGTGGTTTTGGTTCAAGGTTTCAGTTTTGGGGGTTCAGGGTTCAGGGCTTTGGGTGAAAACCCTAAACCCTAAAACCCTAGACTCTAAACCCTCAACCCAATCCCCTAGGCTTCAATGTCTGGAGTTAAGTTGAGGGGACTTGGGCTTTGCATAAAGGTTTGAGGATTTGAGGCTAAGGGTCTGAGTTCGGGGAAGAAGGCTTGAAATTATAGCCCCCTTAAGTAGATAGAATATGGGGCATATAGGGATCTTATTACAATATACCCAAAGCCATATTCTATCTACTTAAGGAGGACTATAACTCTACAGTCATCCTCAACACATCGCCCTGAGAACTACGAGGTGAAAAGCTTCAATTCGGGAATCTCCGACCACCGGGTCTCATGTACATGTCTACACTCACCCAAGGCTTCAGGACCCAAGTAATGGGATTTTAGGGCCCAAATACCATACATATTCTAGTATTTGGGTTTTGAAGCCCTATCATTTGGGTCCTTGGATCCTTAGGGTCGGATACTGAGAATATTCTGAATATGGGAACGCCTAACTTTTGGAAACCTCTACGGGTATGCGGTTCCGAGGCCCCCTCTTTTTATTCCTTTATCCGCCTCAAGATGGCGATAACTTCTAAGTCATCAACCCATAAGCCGTGGACTCTAGATCCAAAATCCTCATCCCAAAATCGAATCTCTAGAGTCTAGTCCTAAGTCCCGGACCTCAGATGTCCCTATAAGCCCTTATTGCCTTTGCAAGTTCCATCCAGTTCTCCATTTTTCCAACCCCCAAACCCTATGAACCCCTTCAAGAAGAACCAAATTCAACCCTGAGACTCCAAAATGTGAACCTTGGGATGGTTTTAGGGTTTAGGGCTT
>CAJNIZ010043313.1:24108-36373 GCA_905231905.1 Symbiodinium pilosum
CCCTCAAACCCTAACCCTAAATCCTAAATCCTAAACCCTAAATCCAGAACCCTAATCCTAAACCCTAAATCCTGAACCCTAAGCCCTAAACCCTCAATCCTGAACGCTAAGGGTTTAGGGTTTAGGGTTCAGTGTTTAAGGTTTAGTGTTCAGGGTTTTGGGTTTAGGGTTCAGGGTTTAGGGCTGAGGGTTCGGGATTTAGGGTTCAGGGTTCAGGGTTCAGGGTTTAGGCTCAGGGCTTCGAGTTGAAGATCAATCCTGAACCCTAAGACTTGAGCTCTTGAAAAGCAAGAACCTGCAGGGCCATGCGCTCCATGTCCGCGGGGTCCACTGAGGGGTCCCACGGATTGCCAGCCTGAGAAAATTAGGGTTCAGGGTTTTAGGGTTTAGGGTGAAAAGGGCGGTTTTAGGTCGAGGGTTTACTTGTGTCGAGAAGTAGTTGGAATAATGGGCAGCAACCCTCAACCACCCTCCCGAACTATATGGATCAGTCTTACGCCGTGATGTTACCGACCTTTCAGGCAACGGTTTGGGGTTCTGACTTTATGAGGTTTACGTCATTGAGGGATGCATAGATATAAAGAGGGCTCCATAAAGGTATCTGAAGATCTAAAAGATGTATAAGGATACACAGCGATATGTGGGCTTTGTTTTCGGTTGGGGGTTTTAGGTAGCAACAGGCCGTAATCTAGATCGGGGCTGGCTTACCAGAATATCCGTATCAAATCCAGAGGCCCCCGCAGTATGGATCGAGCTGACATTCATTCCTGTTTTTAAAGACCTTTGCATGTGAACCCTGAGCCTAAACCCCAAACCCCTAAACCCTAAACCCCAAAGCCTAAAAACCCTAAACACCAAATAAAGGAGAACACCCGAAACCAACCTCCCACCACCGGTAAGGGCACTCGCCATGCCAAATTCTACACCTTATCTACGCTTCTAAGCTGCACCTGAATCGCTGCACCTGAACCCGACGTTCTAGACGTTGTACTGCTTTAGGGTTTAGGGTAGTTCTACCTACAGTAACCCTAAGCCCTAAAACCTGAACCCCAAACCGCAAAACTCCACTTCAATCCACGGAGGTTCCCTACATCCTAAACTCTATAGTCCCCCTTAAGTAGATAGCATATGCGGTATATGGGGATCGTTTTAGAATATACTCAAAGCCATATTACCTATAGAACCCCAAAATACTATAGTAGCTTCCATGTTCTTTTCCATTATCCCTATATTACCCAATATATACTATACCTCAAACCATATTCTACTTTAGGGGGACTATACAAAAACCCTAAACGCTAAACGCTAAACCCTAAACCGTAAACCCAAAACCCAAAACCAAAAATTCCTAAACCCTAGACCCTAAGCCCCTATTTTCTATCTACTCGAGGGGGACTATACCTGAAGGCTTAGGGACCGGAAGGCTCCCAGAAAGGCGTAGGGTTCTAGGGTTTTAGGGTTTAGGGCTTAGACTTAGGGTTTAGGGTTTTAGGGTTTAGGGATTAGGTTTTTTAAGGTTTTAGCGTTTTAGGGTTTGAGGGTTTTAGGGTTCAGGGGTTTTAGGGTTTTAGGGTTTAGGGATTAGGTTTTTAAGGTTTTAGGGTTTAGGGTTTAGGGTTTTAGGGCTTAGGGCTTAGACTTCGGTTTTAGGGTTTTAGGGTTTAGGCTTTTAGGGTTTAGGTTTAGGGCTTAGGGTTTTAGGGGTTTAGGGTTTAGCGGTTTAGGGTTTTAGGGCAGTTTAGTACTGTGAGTAGGTTCTCAAGCGAGCCCTAAACAGACTAACCCCACTAAGTAGACTTAGAGACCAATTCTAGACTTAGAGACCAATTCAAGTCTTAACCTTTCAGTTGTCTGTGGAAAAGTTACATCTACCAAAGTCCCCTGAACCTTCAAGTAAGCCACACTCCCCGACATTTGGGCCTTACAACCTTCATCTCTCCCTTGGAACGGCTTGGCTTCACACTCGCCTAGAGAGTTTAGGGTTTAGGGATTAAGGCTAGGCTTTAAGGCTTAGGGTTTAGGGTTTAGGGAGTAGGGCTAGGGTTTAGGGCTTAGGGTTTTAGGGTTGCGTGCTTCCTAAAACTCCTCTAAGAAGAAGAGCGCAATGCCTTCCAGAACCCCCTTCCAGGTGACAACGTACAGCCCCTGTCTGAACCCAGCAACGGTTTAGGGTTTAGGGTTTAGGGTTTAGGGTTTAGGGCCCAGGGGTTTAGGGTTTAGGGGTCTAAGGTTTAGGTTTCACTTGCTTGTCCATTGAACTCTCCTGTCTTCAAAATCAATGGGCTCCTACGTTGCAAAAAGAAGACTAAACGCTAGACGCCAATCACCCTAAACCCTAAACGGCCCTCGATCCTGTTCTAACCCTAACCCCTAAGCCCTAAACCCTGAACCCCAAAAGCCCATACATTATATGAAAGTTCGAGCTCAATGCCTGGCCTCATCTTGAAACCCCAGCATCTGCCTTAGGGTTTTAGGGCTTTGGGATTTTTATTGTTCAAGCCAAAAGGGTTTTAGCTTAAGGCTTTAGGGTTGAGGCTGCAAGGTGAAGGTTAGGGTTGAAGCTTTAGGCTGAAGGGGTTTAGGCTAAGGGTTGAGGGATTGAGGCAAAGGGCTTTAGGTTAAGGCTTCAGGGTTGAGGCTTTAAGGTAAAGGGTTTTGGGCTAAGGGTTGAGGAATTGAGGTAAAGGGCTTTAGGTTAAGGCTTTAGGGTTGAGGCTTTCAGGTAAAATGTTTTAGGCCCAGGGTTTAGGATTTGGGGCTAAGTACGGCTTTAGGGCTTGGGAGGAAGTAGGCGAACCCATAATGCTCAATCGAATTGAATATAGTGAGTGTATAGTTTACAGGGGAACTATGAAAGATATACAAGGATATGTAAGGCCTTTAAACGATATACAAGTAGTTTCCATTTTCTTTTCCACTATCCCTATATAGCCCCCAATCTACTATAGTAGCTTCCATTCTTTTAGGTCTAGGCCTAAGGTTTCCGTGCAAGGGTTTGGAGTCGAAGGTTTGGGGTTCAGGGCTTGGTTTGGGGGAGTATAGGCTTTAGGGTTTGGCAGGTTTGGACAACCCAAAAGGGTCTCTTTGAACGGCGCACGACCCTGCGATCTCCGAATATCATAGGCTCATGGGCTGTGCCGTGATCAATCGCTGCGGCCGAAGAGCCATTCAAACCACGATTCCTCGCCGACAGCCGGCGCCGCGCCGGCGCCACTTCATCATCGGCCTCGCTGAACCGCGTGACCGCGGAGCCACTTCATCATCGGCCTTGACTTGAAGCCGCTCCGTTAAAGGGCTATATGGTGGTGACCACGCTGCACTCATGGGTCTCTGTGGTGCAAAGAGGTAAGCACTGCAACGAGCGCTCCCAACAGCTTTTCTACCCATGTAGGGTCTAGGGCTTAGATCTAAATTCAATAAACTTGTATCCTTAGTAGTCCCCATGCTACCCCCCAAGAAGCTACGCGATACGAAAGCGCGGCAGAACCATAAGCCCCCAGACCCCCAATCTTATGGACCTCCCTCAAACCCTAAACGCATTCCTACCCTAAATCCTGAACCGGTGACATTCCCCTTCTTCACTTAAGAGTGATTACATAAAGTGCTACGGGGATTTTAGTTGCCCAAGCCCCTAGAACCAGGACCCAATTTTTGTCCTATGATGGTTACTGTATTGGGTCCTTCTTGTAAGGCTAGAGGTAACTAAAGTCCGCATTATGAGGGGACAGGGGTGATATGGCAGATACGAATATTCCGGGTTTAGGATAAACTCATGATTCTGGTTTGTGGCTGAGGCTGCCTGCGGGAACAGACATCTACCTAAACCCGGGGGAGCCCTGAACCCCGAACCATCTGTTCCTCTTGGTATTGCTTGGGCTGCAAGACCCTTTACAGCCTGAGGCCCTTCAAATGAAGGACAGCCTGCCCATGTAGGGTTTCAGGGTTTAGGGCTCAGGCTCCTCTACGAATGAGATAGACTAGGTGGACCCCACCCCCACTAATTGAGGGATAATGGTTACATTCCTATTATACCAGTATTGCAGGGTGGGCGGGTTTACCTAAGAGATAAAGCGTGAACCTACCAGAAAAACCTGAACCCTAAACCCTGAAGACGGGACCTAGCGTTCAGTGTTCTGGGGCGCAGGATTTAGGGTTCTTGGATTGAACATCGACAATTAATACCTACTAACTCCAAAGGCTTTCCTAACGGGCGCAAAACGCTGGATAAGCTACGCATTAAGTCGCGTAAATAGCCTTAACCATACTTGAAACCTTCATGAGGTTCCCGCCATGTTCCTTCATTACACCCTGAAACCACGCTGACCCCTAAAACTAAAGGGGTATCGGGCTGCGTGGGTTTATGTGAGCTATAATCTAATCTACTAGCATCCCCCTATATAACCCCTATAGACCAAAATAACTATAACACTCCTCTATATAATCCCCTATATAACCCCTTACAAAAATGGACCCAAAACCCTAAATCCTAAACCCTAAACCCTATTTACCCCCCCTTTTCATGAGTTCAGACTATAGCTCACATACACTGTATACCCTACATGCTCTATAAACTGTAATATAAGCCCTATATATCCTTATATAAACCCTACCCTAAACCCAAAACCTAAACCCTAACCCTATATAAACACTAAATAAACCCTACATTACCCTCACGTGATCCGTCTCAAGCTGTCAACAGACAGCAGTCTAAGCCCTTGAAGCTTCTAGGGGGTGATGTGGGGACTAGGGTTTAGGGTTTAGGNNGGGGTTAATATGGGGACTACCTAGGGATACAGGGCTTATATACTGACTATAAGGATCACATATGTTAATGGGGTTAGTACCCTAAACCCTAAACAATTAAGGGTCCCTATTAGGGGTCCCTCCTAAAGTCCCTAGAGGCAGGCTGGCTTTGGAACGTCCAGAGGCTTTAGGTTGCTGTTTGGGGGGTTAAGACGCGGCTTAGGGTTTAGGATTTGGGGTTTAAAACTTAGTGACTAGGGCTTAGGGACTGAAATATAATGCTTTGGATTTAGGATTTGAGTTTTTTGGAATGAGGCTTTGAAATGTAGGGTCTAGGATTTAGGATGTGATTTTTCTGAGTTTGGGATTTAAGGTTTGGTGCTTAGGGTAGCCGTTTAGCTTAGACGAGTCGAAGCAAGGCTTTAGAGAAATGTTTCCCAAAGAACCAAAACCACGAGCCCAAACCCCCAATCTCCAAACCCAAAAACCTATGTCCCTAAACCCCTAAAGGAAACCTGGATCTTTAAAGTAAGCAAAATCACAGCCCAACACCTAGAACACATTACTAAAAGGCTGCTATTCCATAACTTTTGGGGTTAGGGTATAACCCTAAATCCTAAACCCCAAGCCCTAGACCCCTAAACGCCTAAACACTAAACCCCAAACCCTAAAACCTGAGCCTGAATCAAATCGAAACAAGGTTCAAGTACCTAATCACCATATACTTACCCAGAACTTGTGCCATAATCATTACTACCCAAATCCCGAGTACCTATCTATTGGGTACATGGACCCTCTGGATTCTTTGTTTCCTAGAACCTAAACCCTAAACCCTAAAACCCTAAACCCTAAAACCCTAAAACACTAAACCCCTAAACCCCCAAACCCTAAACCTTTAACCCTGAACTCTGGGAATTGGAGCAAGGTTCAAGAGAGGACTTAGGTTGAGAGCCACGGCCGTCACAGTGCTGCCATTGTCCTTGGTGGGCCATCATTGGGGTAATATCAGGGAAATATGGGGATAATGGAAAAGAAAATGGAAACTTTACGGATTATAGGGATTACATCAGGGTCCCTTTAAAAGGGTTTAGGGCCTAGGGTTTAGGGCTAGGGATATAGGGGGTATAATGGCTACTATCTCTTGTGGTATAGTGGGGTATTGGGCTTATGGTGTAAGGTTTAGGGCTTAGGGTTTAGGGTCTGGGATTCGGGGTTTAGAGGGTTCATAAGGGGCTATCTAGTTGCTCTAGTTGGGTGTGTGGGTGGTAGGGCTGAGTTTAAGGTTTTCTACTATTGGGGCGTCCTTTGTGGGGAGTTCCTGTACGAGAATGACTATTGGATGTTGGAATGAAGGGGGGGACTTTGACTTTTAGAAGCCCTCCTTTGGAGGCCAACAGCCTACTGCTTAAGAATTACAGGTTGGGCTTCAGCATTCTGGATTTAGGGCAGTTTTCTCAGCAGGGCGACGGGGTAATGACTTTGTAGATTATATGATGTTGTTCTCTGACTTGGGAAAGGCTTATCTCTGAAAAGTTACCTCAAACAAGCCGTAGGATATCCAAGGCCCCTTATGTAGGGACTGCGAGCCCGCAAAACCCCAGGGCACTTCACACCCGAGAGGCGACATCGTTCAGCTTCGTGACGATGTGGCCGTCGGCCGTCAAGAACCTGGGTCCAAAATCCTAGACCCAAAACCCCAAACCCTAAAACCTAAACCCTAAATCCTAAACCAATGGCACTTTGCAAAACTGTGGGGTGCCAAGCACTATTGGGGCCAACGGCCTCAATAACTGCCAACGGCGGAGAACCTAATGGAAAATATGGAAAATGAAACGGGAACTCGGCTTTATGTAGGGGGGGGTTGGGTTATAGGGATTATCTGGCATAATACCTTAAACCCTGAACCCCCTGCATAATTACCTACATAATTTTGGAGTGTCACCGTGGCATCCTTTACCATATCTACACTAGGAACCCGGGACCCTGACGTTGGCAAATTTTGGGCGGGTTTGGGGTTTAGGGTTTGGGGTTTAGGGTTGACGGTTTAGGGTCTAGGCTTCTACCTTACGTACAGGGTTTCATGGTGTTTGAGGCCTAAACCCTAAACCCTAAACCAAAAACCCTAAATGTAGGGTTTCAGGGTGTTTGAGGCTTTAGAATTTAGGGCCCAGGCCCCAAAGTACGCACAAAGGCTGGGTGATTGTTTTCAATTTTTCCGCGAGAGGGGAAGCCGACAAGTATATGAATATGCATAAATGAACAGGTTTAGGGTTTAGGGTTATATATATGTATGGGCGTACATATGATTCTCAGCTTCAAGGTACATGGAGTGTTGAAAAAAACAGGGAACCTAAAAAGATTTGGCATCCTCAACCCTAAACCCTACATCCTTGCCCAAGGGGTCTAGGTGCCTATATTACAGGGGCTGATTTACATGTCCTTCGGGGCAAGTCTTTGTAAGGATTTTGTTGTCATGCAAGCCGAAGTATAGGGAAATCATGCTCCCCAATGTCCATTTTGGGGCCAGGAATTCTGATCTACTACAGTACAATATAGTAGGCACTTGAAGCCCAAAGGAGCCGCTGTCTAAACTCCTGCTATCCCCCTTACTAACCCTTATAGCAGTCTCTTATAGAATCCACTATATAACGCCCCTTTAAGGAGATTAGATTATGGCTCAAACGGGGTTCCTGAATACGTAGCTTGACGCCTAGCAGTGCAAAAGAAGCCCAGGTATCCAGATAGGCACTAAATGTGGGCGAATGCAGTGGAAGCTGTGCTCCTTTCAATGCCCCGGCTGCAGTGGCATAACTCCCAACCCCCACACCCAAACCCCAAACCCCAACATCTAAACTCAAAACCCAAAAATCCTACACCTCAAATCCCCAAACCCTGAAACCCAAAACTCCAAATCCAAAACCCCAAACCCAAAACCCCCAAACTCGAAACCCCAAAGCCCTAAATCTAAAACCCTCGACCGCAAACTCTGAACACGAAACCAACAACCTGGCAGTGCAGTCAAAGGACTTGCACTGTCTGGCACTCAGCTTCGTTGCGGCAAGCTCCTTAAGCAAAAGCCATTCGAACACAGACGCTAGAGTGCAAACACAGTTTAGGTCTAGGTTTTAGTACATAGGGTTTAGGGTTTACGGATTTTAGTTGAGGGCTTTTGGCTTAGGGCTTAGACCTAAACCCCAAAAGTATGTAAAATAATGGCCCTAAACCCTTTAAAAAAAACGCCAAAGGGGCCATTTTTTTACCTACTACCCTAAACCCTAAACCCTCAACCCTGAGCCGTTGCTCCTTCAGCTCATTCAGAGACAACACCTCGGTCTCCTCAAGCAGAGTCTCACCACTGATGCTCACAACCTTAGCCCTAAGGGTCCAAGGACCCAAATAATAGGGTTTTCGGGCCCAAATAACATAAATATTGTAGTATTTGGGCCCGAAAACCCTATTATTTGGGTCCTTGGACCCTTAGGGTAGCTGAGGGTTTAGAATTTTGGCTTCGGAGCTTATGGCAGATGGTCACACCTCAAGGTTGAGCCCCACCATACTGTTTGGTAGCGGGCTTGTGGATTTGGATTTGAAACTTCTTTACGTGAGCTGACGAGCCCTGAAGCCCTGGTCCTGTTGATTTCATTACAAAGCTACGACCCGACCCAAATTTGCTTGGTGGGTCTCTCTCGCTACATTAAGCATAGACCCATTTTTGCTTGCGCAGTCTAGCGGCACCAAGCAGGACCCCGCATAAATTGCTTTCAAGGCTCACGGTTGAAGTCTGGGGGTGGGGGGCACGGTGAGTACTACATACCCATCATATAGGAAATATTGACATTTCTTGTCTCTGGCAAGACTGTGCAGCCCAGAAATATGACTACGGACCGAAAACCAAAACGAATGTTGACAGCCTCCAGTGCTCGAGGAGCGTGATGCTAAACATGGAGGATTAGTCCGGGGGTTTGCACGATTAGAGGATAAAGTTTTCAGATCTTTCCCTCTCTCTCTCTTTCTTCTTCTTCTTCTACAGGCGCTAAAGAGCCCTACAGCTCCCCAGCTCCCCCGGGGCATCTGCCCTCTCCCTCTCTCTCTTTCTCTGTCTCTGGGTTACATTACTATGCTCGCGTGGTGACAGGGAAGGTTGCTAGATTTAAGGCTTAGGTCTCAACTTAGGTTCCAGAATGCCAAAATGGCATGGCCCTCTGTAAAGGGAGAGTTGCGAGGGAGAGGAGATAACTTTGGAAGCTATCCTTCTCACCCTACGACAAAAACTCTTTGTTCTTGGCACTTCTGAACCAGAAGAACTCTCAATGACGCTGATGCCTAGTCTTTCGAACAAACAATCGCTTACACCCTAAGCCCCCAAAAAACATTGACCCACGCACCACTCTCGCTCCAAGACTGCTTCTCATATTGTGTCTGCGACCTTCTGTTGCACCCCATATGCATACTTGCTAGAGAGATGCACAAGAAAAGGCTCCGCTTATTTGGAGAATGCATTGACGACCCAGAATACGTGCATCTGCATCACCCTACGCTCTGACCCCTAGACCCTTAGTCCTAGAGTCCTAGACCCTTGACCCCATGTATTCCAAGGGGTTGCAAAAGGTTTTTGTACAAGGTCGAAGGATCCATGTTCACAACAGTTGGTCCCTAAAAAAGGCGTGCATGCGGTATAGACGGGTACATATGTATGGTTCTATGGGGATTTATCGCGTCTAATAGAGTTTAGTGTAGGGTCGCGAGCTTTGGCATGACTAATTGTAATGCAGGGTAAGTATATGAGCTGTAGTGTATACTCCTAGTATCCCCCTTCATAACCCTTATAGTAGTCCCCTATAGAATCCTGTATAAGCCCCTTTAAGGAGTTTAGACAACAGCTCATATGATGATTGCGTGCTTAGATCCGTAGGGAAAGCTTCAGCGGGTCTGCAGAGTGCCCATTGGGCAGTTGTCCCGGAATCTGTGACAAGAACTATCAGGACCGAAGCAGGAATGTCTGCAATTGTCTATTTCTTCAGACGACCGCTCAACATATTTCACTTGGGTGCCTCTCAAAATTACCCCTATGCAATTTCAAGCAACGTAGAAAATGAGGACTACGCAATGGTTTAGGAGGACCCCCCACCCTGTAATAGTGGCTATACGGGATAGTAAGGGTTATACTAGGGTCCTATTATATTCCTATTGTACCATTATTACAGGGTGGGGGGTCCTCCTAAGCAATGGTAATATGAAGGCCTGCGGGCGCGAGGTTGGGCTAGACGTTGGGTTCCAACCCCTTTCAATGTCCTAGACTCGTGAAAAAGGATACTACCCCCTAAACATACTGCTAATTCTTACTAGAGAAGCCCTACTTTATGCTGTACAGACCCTAAACCCTAATCCCTAATCCTAAACCCTAAACCCTAATCCCTAAACCCTAATCCCTAAACCCTTAAACCCTAATCCCTAAACCCGTACACCTGTAAACTCCTTCATCCCCAGGAGTCTTTGCGGTTTGAGAAATGCCCCTTATGAACCCCAAGCTCTGAACCCTACTCGGAGGGTCAGGGGGACTTAGTAAGTAGGTTAATAATCAGGATAAATGGGGTTATGATATGGCTTATAGGGGTTATTTACCTACCTACTAACTCCTCATAACCCCCCAAGTAAACCCTAAACCCAACCCTTGACCAGAAACTCTAGACCCCAAACCCCCAACCCTAAACTCTAAGAAAAAAACCCTGAACCCTAAACCCTCAACTCGAAACCTTAAAGCCTAAGTCTAATGGGCCCACCAATCAGCATGCCAGGAGCCTTTAGCGTTCGTGGCACCTCCTGGGGCGGTGGTCTGCTTTGCGAAAGCTGTGACAGGTTGAGGGTTCAGGGTTCAGGGTCTGGGGTTAAGCGGTTGAAGGTTAAGGGTTTAGGGCTCAGGGTTTAGGGTTAAGGCTTTGGTGTTTAGGGGTAAGGGCTCAAGGTTTAGGGTTCAGGGTTTAAGGTTTAAGGTTTCGGGCTTAGGGTTTAGGGTGCAACGGGTTGAGGGTTTAGGGTTTGGATATATAGGAATAATGGCAAATATTATAATAGGGTAGATATTGGGGATGTTTATTGGGGTTGTTCTATAGGGAAAACGGCAAAGAATATGGAAACTACCATAATGGGGTCCTGGGATGGTTTAGGGCTAGTCAGTCTTTACCTTACCCCGGTTTGGGGCTTATGGTTTAATTAGATTTTAGGTTTAGGGCTTATGGCTTAATTCGGATAGTTTAATTAGGGTTTAGGGTCTCGGGCTTATTGTTTGGGCTTTTGCCTTTGGGGAGCCTAGATCCCCTAAACCATAGCCACCCTGCGACACAATGGTAGAAAATCATGGCTACACTATTGCCATAATATGGGTATATAGTGAATAATTGGGTTTAGGGTTTATAAGGGGTTAGGGTTTAGGGTACAGGAATTTAATTTCAGTTCCCTCAGGCTATTAGCAACGCAGAATAGTCGGTATTTAGTCAAAAGTCGAAAACATGAGCCCTTTGTATGGGCCCCTTTGCCTGGGGTCCATATATACCTTGTGAACAATGTTCCCTATAAACCCCCCATAATCCGAAATAGTGGCCTTGCTCTGGACCCAGGAAACATATTGCGGGCTCATGGTTAATATCTTAACATAGTAAAGTGCCTTGGTGTTCAGGTCTATGGAGTTTCTATAGGGGTTCGGTTCCTGGGTCAGTACTTGCCTGTAAGGCCAAGTACTACACTTTAGTAGACAAACCCGCGCTAAGGAGACGTTGAACGTAGGCTATACACAAGCTAAGCCCAACAATTTGGGGACAATCCTGTTCCGAACCTGCTTACTAGGTCCTGTTAGCCTCCAAACAGGAAACTGTAGGTAACTGGGGCTATGTTTACAAGTTAGGTGAGGGTTCAGGGTTTAGGTATGGGCAGCTGGGGACGTTTCAATGTGTCCGAGTCACAGTCGAGAGTTTGACCATTCCCCACGAAGGTACAGCATCCCCCCTTGAAGTTGTCTTTAACTTAAGGCTGAAGAGGAGGAGATAATGCTAATGCTGACAAGGATGTTGGTTAGTATGAGGAGGGCATATGAGCTACAGCCTATGTTTCCTATTTACTTTCTGGACATGGAAATTAGTGCCAGACGGAACCTGACCACCCTTAATGGGTCCCCTCATATGGACAGTAGCTCACTGAATTAAAGCCCTGAACCTGAACCCTAAACATGAGCACTAAACCCTAATGCCCTGGCTAAACCTTGGAACTCACGCAGTCTGATGCCTGGAAGTAAGTTGAGTTTTGGAAATCGATGCGGTGATGCAACTTTACCCTTTAGCTGTTGGCGCCATGATTAACGGTTTAGGGTTTAGTGTCTGGGGTCTAGGTTTTAGGGCTTGCGGAAAGCTAGGCCCCTCAAATGTGCAAACACACAGCACGTCGATGCCGACATGCACTTTCATGCCGACTCGGTACTTTCCCAAAATAGGGGCACTCGAACAAAGACCCCCAAACACTGTAATCCTTATTA